>RJWT010002700.1:0-39587 GCA_004365215.1 Cuniculus paca | reverse complement strand
AGGAAATGTTCCAGCTAAGGACATAACAGAAACTATCAGTAAACTATTCCAATTAAGTTGCTATTCTTAAGTTTCACTGATGTAAATTAAAATTTTTTCTTAATATGATTTTTTAAGAAACAAACTTTAATTTTCACAAGTATTAAATTTCAAGTGTATGAAGGAGTTAAATTTTTTCCATCTCAGTTTCTTCATCAGTGAAATGATTATGGCAGGTCAAATAAGGAGTGGCTGATCAAATTTTTTCTTACAAAATCCTCTGAGAATATAAAGAAAATTAAGACCACTGTCCCCAAAAGCATATATGTACAAAAAAAGGTTATATGAAGTTTATCCAAGGATGCCTAGGTAAAAAAGAGGGCTAGATAATATTTTAATCTTTTATAGCTTTAAATTGTGGTTTCAAAAATAAGACTAAAGCCCTTAGCCAAAAATCAGTCTTGAGAATAAAAGCAAAAACCCAAATACAGCTCATTGATTTACTCATTGCTATTAAAGACATTAGCTGGAAAGGCTAAACATCTAATTTGACAAAATAATTCATACTTTAGACATCAGAAGTTCAGCAAAACAAGATTCTTACATAGATGCAGAATGTTTCTAGATGTGGAAGCGTGACATTCCCAACTCTCAAATGCCAGGAGATTGACTCCCCCACCCCACCTTCGTTATAAGCTTCAATTCCTTTTCACAGTGAGGGAGAGAGTATTATATAATGAAAGTTATGTTTGAGACCTTTTAGGTGACTGTTTTGGGGCAAAGGAGAATGCTTTCAGGTCCTAAAATATTATATTTTAAAATAACCACTAGATGACTTAAAAAAAAAGAACAACTTACCTGCAATTCTTGTTCTCTGAAGTAAATGCAGCAATGATAAACATACCAACAATCTTGGGTACATTCTCCTAAGTATGAATGGGTTTGGAATGCGCCATAGCATAACTCTGAACTGCAACATCGCTGCACTGACTGCAACTGCGTTAACTACCTGCCTAGCTGGTGTGGCACAGGACTGTCATCTACTGTCCTTTATTTCCTGATGGCAAGCGCTCCCCCTGAGAGGGAGCAAGGAGCCTGAATAACTACTGTTCTTAGAGAACATGAACTGTCTTTCTGCAGAGCTTAAGGCAGGTAGATCCACACAACTAAAAGAGACTACTATGCACTTCAAAAATGGTACTAAAATTAACACATTCAAATGTCAAAGGATAACACTGGAAAGATGGTCTTCCAAAGTAATACCCCTTATGAGAAATGAAAAATACTCAATTGATTGTTAGAAGAGTCAAAACCAATGGTCAGTACCAGAGCAAAGAATCACAAGTATTTAAAGTAAGTCGCACACTGCCATTCAATGACCTAATGTTTTGTGTTAATGCTTGCTAACGTGTAAGTTAAGCAACCAATGATGGAAATTCTTGAAATTCCCAGGACCCTGAAAACTGCTGTACTTACTTCCAAGAATGACTTTTCATAAAGTGTAGTGCCAGCAATGTACTTAAGGCAATTTATATTTTATAAATTCAAGTAAAATTCATAATTTTATAAACTTTATTCTTTAATAATTTAGATTTTAAATATGTAAGGACTGAGCCACTGTCACAAGAAGTCCCTCTTTTGTCTTAAATAACCTAGACAATCAAAAAGAAATGATCCAAAAGGGGGGGGCTGGGGCTTTAGCTCAGTGGCACAAGCGCCTGCCTGGCAAGTGCGAGGTTGTAAGTTTGATCCCCAGTACCCACCCCCCAAAAAAGAAATGAGCCACAGATAGTTTGTGGTTGCATACTGATTTTCTGAAGGCTGTCAAAATCTTCTGCAGAGTCTCTATCCTGCAGTACTACAAGTTTAGAGGCAAGGTGATGATCATATCTTCCACTCAAGTTAAACCAGGGCTGCTGGACAAAATACAAGATACCCGGTTAAATTTAGATAGATATAGCATGGGGTAGAACTACACTAAATAATTATTTGTTTTTTTTATCTGAAAGTTAAATTAAACTGGGTATCTAGTTGTGTTTCGCTGCCTTATGTTAATCTGAAAACTCTAAACCAAGAGAGCTTAAAGTGTTACCCAATGACTCACAGCACAAACAAAGCTAAAATCTGAGCTATCTATACCATGTTTTAAATCTATACTTTGAATATGGTAGTGGTTACCAGCCACAGCCACACAGGGCTACTCAGCACCTGAACTATCGTTAGTCCAATACAAAATGTGCTCTGAGTATAAAATACACACCAGATTCTGAATGATTAGTATGAAAAAATGGAAAATACTTCATAAATTTTTATACAGTAACATGTGTTTTGAAATAGTATTTTGGATATGCTGGCTTAAACATAATTAAAATTAATTCTTTAAAAAAATCTTACTGTGACTGTTAGAAAAATTAAAATTATAGACACAGATTTTAATTAT
This sequence comes from Cuniculus paca, assembly GCA_004365215.1. Taxonomy (NCBI): domain Eukaryota; kingdom Metazoa; phylum Chordata; class Mammalia; order Rodentia; family Cuniculidae; genus Cuniculus; species Cuniculus paca. Next base: position 37,168 of record RJWT010002700.1, on the reverse strand, counting down.
GGCTTGAACTATTAATTATTTTTTACTAGATAGTGCTGATTTACATGCCCTTCAAGGAGAGAACTGTACCAGAATTTTCTTGTTGTCCCACTTCTAAAAACATCAATACTAGTAAACACACAGGGCTGCCTGTCTCAATTATACACTTGTTAGGTATATAAGGGAGGCTGCTCTTTCCTACGAAATTCAATTTCTGGTAGTAATTGTTTGTATGAAATCTCTGTAGTCACCTTAAACACAGTAAAAACAACAACAACAACAACAAAAAAACAACCTATCATCCAAAAGTAGTGCAGGAAAAATCTAAAACTGAGGGAGGACAGGGAAAGGGTAGCAAAGAGTGTGAAAATTATCAAAGTATGTGATGTGCTTCTATGAATCTACCCAAATGAAATCCATTAATCTCTGTAATATACGGTAACAAAAGAGACTAAAAAATTTTTTAAAAACACCTGATTTTTAAAACAAATTATTCTTACACAATTCAAAAGAAATAAATAGTAGTATATATTACATGTGCACATAAAAATAAAATTTTCAAGATCCTAGTTTCGTTGAAGAATTCTTTAGCATCTTTGTATTGGGTTTGTACTCCTATTTATTATCAAAATCATAGAAGAATAGTTTATTTTGTTCCCCAATTGAGGTAGTATAAGTTGTTATTAAGAATCTTTGGGGGGCCAGGGATATAGCTCAGTGGCACAGCACATTCCTGACAAGCGCAAAGTCACGAGTTCAATTCCTGGTACCAAAAATAAGTAAAAGAATTTTTGGGACAAGATTTTACTTTTGATATCCAAAATAATGAAGGCAAGATCTTGGTGGTCTTCATGTAGAACACTAGCTCTAGATTCATGAAATAAATTTTTCCTTTTAAAAATATACTGCATGTACTATTCTAAGACAAAGATATTTTTAAAAGGTGTGTTCTATGGGAGAAATATTTTATATTAATTTATATTATTTTATAAAGTTTTATATTAATTTATATTAATTCATTTTATAAAGTTTTAGTATGAGTAAAAAATCTTTAGTTACTTCATATCTCACCTTACAATTTCAGTAGGTTTAGGTTTTAATTCTAAGGTTTGCTCAACTTGCTAATGAGTTATGCATTTGTTCATTCTCTTCTATGCTATTTATAAGGGTTTAAAATATTTAACAAGCTCTCACATAAAATTTCAAAGAAAATGGCATGCATATATGTAATCTTTCTGAAATATGAATAATCTGTTTCTTCCCTTATATAGCCTGTATCTAATTGGAAGATTTAAATCTTTTTAAAATTACTTGCCCCACTACAAAGTGAGCTCAAGGTCTGTCTGAATGGCATAGCAAGACCCTCTCTCAAAATGACAAGGGCTGGGGATTTAGCCCAGTAGCCTAAGCGCCTGCCTGGCAAGCATGAGGTTGTGAGTTTTATCCTAGATACCTCAAAATAAAAAAATAAAATAAAATAAAATTATTTGCCCCAACACTAGATTTTGACATTTTGACTCTTCATTGTCAATATTGTGGTATTCTGAAGATTATAATCTTAAATGCTTTGTTAGATATTTAGCTTCTTACTAATAAAAAAGTTTTCATCGAACACTGACCTACTTCTCAAACATGGATGATATGTGTGCCAAATCACATGCTTTTATCTGTTCATCTTCGTAGTGAATGAATGGTATCTAAATAACATTTCAAAATTCTTAGATGAAAACTTCAAGAATATCCAAAAAAAGTTTTCAATGAGGAACAAACCTCAGCAATTATTAACAAAATTTAGATGCAGAATGAACTGGAATACAAATTTTACTATAAGTGGAACTGAAAGAAAACTTTCAGTATCTCTAAGACAAGGCTTCAGTTCTAACCAAGGAAAACTACTTGTCAACAGATGCACGCTGCCTTGCTCTCAGTGGCTCCCTGGTTGCCCTTCTCTGAGGCCTCAATGGAGCATTCCAAAACCAGTCCCGAGTTAGGAGCATGGGCCCAGGAGTGTGTGCTCACTACACAGTGCTTACCTCTAGAGAACAAGGTGCTTGACACAAACTGAGCAAATTCTCACCCAGTGCTTTCAAGAACACTGAAAAAGATCTGCAGATCTTTCTTGGTGCAGGAGGGACCTCATTATAATCTTCTTGTGGTGGAAGTTATGATTTTCCTGAATGAGGAAAGAAGAGTAAAAAATTACACTGAGATTATACCATTTGGTTCAAGTTTATCATTCCATTTTACAAAATAAGATTCTGGAAAAAAATGAGATGAAATCACGAGTAGTCTAAAAATCACATTCTTTTCTTTCAAAAAAATCATCTCCCCTAAATACTATATGTTTCAAACACATACTTAATCTCAAAGCCTCGAGTAGTTCTACTTTTACCCTCTGAGAAGCTAGAAAAAAAGGAGCAAATTCTATGTTATCAAGTGATCATAATTGTAAGTTACATTAAAAAATAGTACAGCTAAACTCATTGCAAAGCAACGAGTTGAACAGAGCAGACAAAAATTTGCCCTGTGACATGTATTTCAGGATAACTAAACGAAGAAAAATAAAGGTAGCCCTTTGTGTTTTGTTAAATGCCACATAATCATATATGAAACACTCTACTAGAATGTTAAACTCCACAATGAAAAGGAATTTTGTATGGTTTTTTTGGACACACTGATTATCTGTGGAGTCTCAAGGGTTGTCATACAATAAGCACTAAAAAAAAAATGTGATGACTATAAAGAATACTAACAAATTAAGTCAACAATCTGAAGGTCAAAGTTTGCATGACATAAAACAATTAGAAATCTGTAAATATTCTAAGAAGTCTGAAAATGTGTTATATAATATTAGTAATATAAATTTTCAATCATATATTAAATAAAATAATGTTTAAAATGCTTTATCTTAAAATATTTGTGAGAAAATGCTATAAATATATTATTACAATCCAAACTCCTACAAAGGAATGAAATACTTTAAGGTCAGAAAATCATACACTGTACCTTAAAATACATTACCAGATATCAAATATAGTAAGAACACTAATATAGAAGAAATGTAACATGGCTTTTTAATACTTCAGTACCCTCTCATGGAGAGTAGATCAGTGCTGTACTAAAAACTCCTTAAAGTTCTCACACATGTAATGATCTTCCTCTTCAGTCCTACTAGCAGGAGGAATGATGTCCAAGTAAGTACACTGCATTCAAAGATTTAGGGTTCAATTTTTAATTTCACTTGCAAGTATAGATTATTAAGCCATACTAACAACTAATCTGCCCTGAACAATCTATTTTCTCTTCCAGCTTGACCAGTTTTTCTCATAGTATCTCTAGTGAAAGACTGTTTTTCCCACTGCAGACTCTGCTCATGGAGTTCAGTTTACACTACAGAAAACTCTGCAGGCAGCTGTCTTAACAAGACTGGTTTAACCTTCAATTGGATAACACTGGTGATATGCCTAGAGGATACAGAAATATCATAGCACTGTAAGAATTTCTAAACAAATGCAGAAATTCAGAGTAGCATTTAGTCATGGACTGGCTTGTGGTTCATACTTAAGGCAACACTGACCTAGGTTAGGCACATGTGATTAGAGGGAAATGAATGTGGAACTTATGCTATGCTGTAAGACTAAAAATAGTTCGCTGGTTTATCACTTCTTCTGAGTTTTAGTTAAATTTTTGCAACTACTAAAGGGACTGACTTCATATTGTACTTTCTAACATTTCCAGAAAGATGGTAGTATGTGATCAGAGGCAGAAAAATGTGAGGACATAAGTCAGTAATAGTAGTGGCAAAAATATCAAGACAAAAACTGTATTTCTTAACTCTTAGTGACCATGAAGTTAGATGTCCAAGGATTTTAACATCAATCTCCAGAGGCAGAGAAGTCTCTTTAGTACCCAGTTATATCTATTAGTGCTTCAGTAGCACTGTTTTAGATTCTGTTACTTAAAAAAAAAAAAACCTTGATGGGGTGAGACTTCCCCTCATTGCAGAATCTCCAGGAAAATAAACAAGGCACCTTGAAAATTAGAGGAAGGTATTAACTTAAATATTTATTAATTACTTTTAGTCAACTAATTGATCAATATTCTCAATTCAGAAATAGTATTTACTTGAGTCTTAAATCTTTTTCAAATATGATCATGCTTTTTTCTAACGTCCTAATATTTCTCTCAAATTTATTGCCAAATATTCTACTAGGTTTTTTTGCAGCATTTTTTCAGTCTGGCACTTTATTATTTTTATTATTATTATTTATTATTATCTGGCACTTTATTAATTTTTCTTATTTAAGTACTTTTAAAACTTGGCTCCCTAAGTTTTTTCAGCAATAAATCATGACATCTAAAAATATTACAATTTTTATTTTTTTCTTCAGATTGTGTTCATTAACACATCAAATAAAGTACAGTGGTAACTAATAAATAAATAAAAATGGAGAATTTTTATTTCCTGAATGCAAGTTTATCACCACTTATTATTGTCCCAATGGCACTGTTCAGGTTCAGCTGAAACTCAACTTATCACTCACATAGTAAACTCGACCCAAGTAAGACTAGGAAAAGGTCTCCAACCTTAAAAGACCAACACTGTGTGAGTTAACTATGTAGTTATCCTAACACTGACAATGCTTATGAAAACTGAGTAAGAAGTAACTTTATTCTATAAAACGTCTCCACAATCACACATAAAATAGGTACTCATGTGCTGTGTGGTCCCTGTATCTTCAATTTCCTCTGGGTATTACAGTAAGTACTTAAGAGGCCATATTTAAAACATCAGGGTTCTTTCTAGGATGATTATTTCAGATAAATCAAAAGTTTAGCTTATAAGGAAAACTTCTTCCAATGGAAGAACTTACTGTGACATGTGGGAGGAGCAGCAGACTAAAAAGCTCACCATCTTCCAAAAGTTAATTATAGAATTAGGATTGATTCAGAGAACAATGAGCAATGGATGAAATCATGAGAGATGGGAAACTCAATAGACATACTTTGCGCTGTCACCGTTCTTCAGTTTTAGCACTGCTAACAATATGACAGACAGACACCATATGCTCCCTGATATGATACAGTATGGAGGACCTTCATGCATGAGGTGGCCTATTCTTCCCCCTCCTTCAATACCAAAACCCAAGTAGAATCTGACGCTAAGCCTTTTTTAGCTCACTGCTAATTTTCTAATCTATAGAAAATTTAGAGGCCAGGTTACAGGCCAAAAAACCCCAAAACATACAGACTAGGAAACATACTATAGCAGAGTTTATTCGGTTCTTTCTGTAAGTCATTTTCAAGAAGGAAGAGAAAGAGGAGAGAGGAAGAAAAGATAAGGGGTGGAAGAGCGGAGGGAGGTAGAGAAGTGGTGGGAAAGAGGAGACATGTTAATTACAGAGTAATCCTCAGAACCAAATGCTAATACAGAACCTTCTCGGATTCTGAACAAACAACTCAAATGTAAAATGCCATTGTATAGTCAAAAGGAGAGGAAACTGAATAGAGAAACAATATGAATAACAAGTAATTACTGTTAATTTTGTTGGATATGAGAAAGATATTGTGGTTGCCTAAGAAAAGTATCTCTTTAAAAGGACATGAATACTGACGAATGTAAGAGAAAAAAGCCAAGATTTCTGATCTACTTTAAAAACATCTGAAGAGGAGAAATTAGATGAAGCCAATGTGGCAAACTTTTACTAATTGTTAAATCTGGCCATAGGTATTACTGATACACTAGTAAGGTTTATGCACTTATCTCTCTTCTTTGGTGCATGTTTGAAATTTTTCACAATTATGTTTTAGCTCATGCTTCTGTAATATCCTTTATTACATTGAGTATATTCTCAGTAAATACAGAACTGACTTCTTCACAACCAATAAATGCAAGGATACAATAGACATGACAGACTATCCTGTGTGACTGGCATAGATTTGCCCACACTCTAAAAGATTAATTTTTTAAATCCGATTTCACTTGAATATACAGTTGTTGTGTATATGTATATCTGAAGAGGAAATGTTCTAGTTCAGTGATACTTTAGAAAATAAAATTTCAAAAAAATAATTTATACTCCACAAAACTAAGCAAAACAGAAGATGTAACAATTTGTAGGGTATACTGAACCAATGCAAAGTCAATTATTTTATTTTGATACCTCTCTACCTCCTTTGTGTATCAATAAAACCATGTTGCCCTCTGATTTTACCGGTTTGTATTAGTCTGCATTCTCAAATAATACTCATGATTCAAACGGCCCCTTGTTTGACCTATTGATGTTCCCTTCTTCAAATGGTTTCAGCTTAGTATCAGCAAGGCAAGTTGCTACACGCTGTGTCATTTTTAATAGCAAGTACTCAGGTATTTAACTGAATGACAGGCATAAACATCCACAAAAAATATTTGGATTTATATGCCCCTCCTTAAAATTTTTAAATAAATTTTAATACATGACAGATATATTTTTAAATCAGAATGACTTTCTTATACCCTTTGTGTATTCTATCATGTGCATCTCTATTTCAAAAGAACATTCATAGCCATCATTTACTACCCCCTTTTCATAAAAAGTATCTTATAGCACAATATGGGATTATCTACTATCATCTTATTTCACAGAAATTAGAAGGGTTGCTTTTGCTGGTCCTAGACATAACTTTTACTGTTAACTACTGCTAATTCCCCCACTATATATCACAATAGGCAAATCAAGAAACAAGTTATTTTTCTGTATGCTAACTGCATTTTCTTATAAACTTCAATCTCATATCATTACATTAACATCTAATAGTATATACATTTAATATGATTTAATATCCTTTGTCAAAAAAGTTTATGATGAATTCTCTTGCAAATATTTTAACATTCAAAATGTAGTAACTTACAATATAGGTGTTTTAAAATATTCTGTAAGGGTATAAAAGGCTATGTATTTCAAGCCCAATTTTTTAATCTGATAAAGTATTCCAATTATGACTATATTAACATCTAGTAGTTCAACAGGCATACCAACTTCTGATGGTTAGTAGATGTGTACATTTACAAGGTTCACTAGACTCTAACCCTAACGGAACACAGACTTCTACAACACTAATGCACATCTGAATAATACGGTGGTACAGCAAGTGATGCTCCCAAGTATTACCTCCTCCTTAGAAGTAGGAAGTGACATTTAAACAATTCAATGAGATTATTTGGTAAAGCAGACACACACACACACACCCACACACAAAAACACAATCATGCTTGTTTTAGCTCAAGCATGAATGGGCCTGAAAAACAATGGCCTATTTTTTTAATGAATTAGTAAATACATCTAAAACCTCATGATAGTATCTGAATATCTAGAATATCCTATAGTATTACAAGCAGCAGAATTTGCAATGACTGTTATAACTATTTAAAATTTTGTTTTGAAAAAGGCAGTCTAATGGTAGAAAAATGTAATTTGGTACCCGCTGAAATTTTATTATTAGAAAAAAAATTTTAATCAATGGAACAAAGAAAATAATCTGAAAATTAGCTAACACTAAAGGAATTTTATATTTCCCTTTTGAAGTTAAGAAGTATCACACTTGATCAGCACCAAAAGACCAAGAAACAACGAAATTAAAAAACATATAATGTGTGAGTATTTAAGAAGCTGTGATACATAAGAATCAATAATATATTTTCATTCAAAGCTTTCATGCCAAGTATTTTTCAGTTTACAACTCTTTACCCAGTAAACTTGGAAATTTTTTTAAAATCCTGATAATTTCTTACCTTTCTGATTCAATTTGGAGAACATGGAATGGCTTTGTGTGTAGTAGAAGACAAACACAGGGGAAAATTAGAAATTCTTTTAGGCTATCATGAGATTATTAATAGCAAGTGCTAGCCAGCTAATATAATTTTAAAATGATTTATTAAAATGTTCCTTTCTCATTTAAACTTCTAATACCACGCAGTTATTAATACCAACTCATTTCTTCTGATAGTATTAGCTCCAAAATTCCAAACAGAAGCCATTATAATTCATTACAGCATACACAGACATGGTATTGTTTGTATACTAAAAAGTTACATAGTTAGAAATTGACAACTATCGGAACACCTTTGCTTTAGAAACAATTCATTTGCAATTTATTTCAATACAAGACATGCTGTGTATCCTACTCCGTGATATCTAACTTTTCTTTTAAATATCTTTGTGTAGCTACACCCCTAATTCTCTGCCTGACATTACAAACAACGATAGCTATCTCAGGATCAAAGGAGCTGCCAAAGAACACTGAATGCTATGAACACTGCAAAAGCATATTACCCACCAAGCAGTATTTCCCTAAGACACCTTTCCATCTTCATCCCAGAACTGACAAGTGGGACTGGTTATCTCTCTGAGATCATCACATTAAGAAACTTAAAAGTGAAGTTGGTGACCTTCTTTTGAGCATGTCCACTGAAAACTAAACTTAAGGAGTCACTATATCAATTAAAGTCAACATAATGTTGAGGAAAAAGTTAACAGTATACTTAATTTGGATTGTGCCATTTGAGATTTTTATTCATTTAATATTTTAAAAATATCACATATTTCAATAATAAACTGGGGGAAAGATCATTTCTAGCAAAAAGAAACTTTTCTGATCTTAAGTTTCATGCTAGAGTATATATACTACCAGCTAAAGAAAAAAAATTGAGAACAGTGGGATGACTATAGGTCACAGGAACTTACTGAATATGTTGTGATTATCTAGAAGATCAAGAAGTCTCCAAACATATAGAGGAAAATTCTAATTATTCTAGTTTGATCCATACATGTTGCATGTACATGTCCAAACATCACATGGAACCATATAAATAAATAAAGAAAATCTAGTCTCTTGTGAGTTTCCAAACTGTTCACAGATCTGATACATGACAACGATGGACTTCAATCCTTGTTGAGCATTATGCTTTAATCACTAATGTCTTTCCTTTAGATGAGACTGTATCCTATAGAAAATATGTAAATGATTAGGTATTCAAATGATCTCCCATCTTATTTTCTAAAACTTAATAAGTACGTTTGAAAATAAATGTGTAAGAGAAACATTAATTTTGCATTATTTTCTTTAAAAGTGATAAAGTTGATTAAGGAAATCATACACTACAATTTTAGATGTCTGCATGTAACAACTTTAAATCTAAGAAATCGGGCTCCTCTTTCATGGCATTCATTCCTAAGTGTTAAAGGCTGCTTTATGAATTTCTCTCTTATAAATTAAATTCTCACTTAACAATTCTGTTTTGACAAAGCTTTACTGTGAATTCTTAACCTAAGAAATAGAGTAGCATCATAAAAAATATAATTTACCATGGTTAGAGTTTAGTCTTTCCAGTGTCTTGCTTAAGAGACCTTTGGTTAATAGAATAATAAACAAGTTCCAAACACAAATTATCACTTTATTTTAATAAACAAATGTGTGGGTTCTGCACTATACACCAACCACAATGCTTCTGCTCTCATAGCAACTCTGAACCTTTTCAGAGTAGTGGCTCCCACTGCAGTTTTACATTTGTCTGTGTAATTATACATACACCGTAATAAATATTTACACTGGAAGTTCAAAGCAGTCAGGGAATATCTGTTTTTAATCGCACAATGTTATACTCAGCACCTAGCTAAACGAATGACACTTAGAAGATAGTCTATGAAATTTCAAATTACAATAGAGGTGGACTGAGGATGGAAGTTGCCATTTAGAGCACTTAAGTTTATGGTCAACATACAAGTGATTATATAATGATAGATGCTAGGCCAGGTGCTTGCCATAAATGCTATTTCTGATCTGTTTGTTACTAAGTTCTATGAAACAGCTAAACACATGGCCAGATTCAATTAATATTTTGACATCTCTAATTAAGCAAGAAAAATTACTCAAAGTATGTCAGTTGCAAAAATCTTAAGCTTAGTAACAGAATATCAACAGAATTGTAATCCAGTATTAATATGCTAATCTATATCATTTATTACCTAGTTATCAAAAAGTTAGTATGCCAATGGAGATAGTGGAATAAGCTGTGATAAACAGGCATTTCAGAATTCAAATTTCCCTTTTCTCTAAAGTTAACATCATGGGTCTGATAGGACACAGATGTTCAAATAAAAGAATACACAGAAACCAAACACATTTTTAGGAGAAAAACTAAGTTTAAGATTATGTGAAAAATATAAAAATGAGGCAATTTAGGAATTATTTTTTTTTCAATGCAAAATGTGCTAGGCATGGGAGAGAGATCTAATTTTATCGCTAAAATTTGAATATATTATGAATAGCAATTCCACTTTATTCTGGGTACATAAACAACTTATCTTGCAAACTGAGTTATTTTCCACTAAGTTGTAGCAATTTTTAAGACATCGAACTTTAAAACATCTAAGCGAAAAGGATACACTTTTTTATTCCCTCTAATATTTTATAATGGAAATAAAAAACAAAACTATATTCAACAGATTACTACAAAATTTGTAACATTTTCAGTAAAAAAGCATCTAGGAAACTGATAAATTCATTTTGGTATAAATTTTTTAAAAGTTAAATTTTACTGAAGTGACATTTACTACATGCAATTTTAGAAGATAATTAACTATGAAAGAACTATGAAGCCGGGCGTGGTGGCTCACGCCTGTAATCCCAGCACTCGGGAGGCTGAGACAGGCGGATCATTGTGAGTTCAAGACCAGCCTGGGCTACAAAGTGAGCTCAAGGCCAGACTGAACAGCATAGTGAGACCCTGTCTCAAAAACACCAAGATCTAGCTCAGCGGTCTAAGTGCCTGCCTGGCAAGTGCAAGGTTGTGAGTTCAATCCCTGGTGCCGCAAAAAAACACAAAAAAACAAACAAAAAAAAAACTATGAAAAATTAAGATTTTAAAGCCAGATAAACCTATATAGTTTTTCACATTTTATTAGCATGTTATCAATATTAGGTACATACATCTCATGCTTATCTATAAAGCCATTCTTTGTTTTACTGAAGGTACAGTGGACACACAAAAAAATCAAACATGTGGCATTTGTCCCAACAGTTAAAATGCTCTAAATTTTTAACTTAAATATATTGATTGCTTTACATATAACACATACATATAATTTAAATTAAAAAATCTTACCATTAGTTTCCTTTTGACAGTCACTCCATTAGTCTTTCTTGATAGTGCCTTCCTACATCAAGCAGACAGTGGCCAAATCACAAACTGACATTTGGATGTTCATGTCTTCAGAAAGGAGTTTTCGGCCAATTGCCAGTTGAGAATTTAAACTGAAAACTAAATTACCCAAAATTTATTAAGTTGTTCCTCCACCCATCAATTGATAATGAGCAGCGTCTCTAAATTAGAAAATACTATTACTTTTCAAGCAGTCGAAATACTGTGTTTGAGAAGAAATGCTATGATAAAAAAGATAATTCCAGAAAAATTCTATTATCTATCTTCAGAGAACCATTTTAAGTAAAAGTCAAGTATTTCCCCGAAAGGTACTCCAATTATCCTGCAACCCAAATTAATTTATTATAAAGATGGTATCTATTCAATCATGTAATTATGAAGTCATGAATTTAAATACTCCCAAACACTGCCTTCACCTAAAAAACTATAATGCTTAGAAACACTGACAGTATACTTATAAAATACTTAAACGTGTACTGTTACAAACCATGGAAGTTAAAGATTACTTTGAAGAGACATGCCCTGCCTGCAAACATCAATTTTCTATTGAGAAGACAAAATTTACAGTTACCAACTTGTTACTTTATAGCACAAAGTAACCTCCTTTTCTGAACCAATTTAATGGTTCTTTTTCTCTTGAATATGATAACTACTCTTCATAGAGCACTACAATTTTGGGTTATTAGGCTTTATGATTACTCAGTTGTGTAGTCTATTTTGATGCTTCTTAAATATCAGCTATAACAGACTGTTCACACATGCTTCTACTTCAAGTTTTTAGCAAAAATGCAACGAAGTTAAAAAGAAAACCTGTCCTTATCTTTCTAGGGCATCATGCTTGCCACTGATTAATACCAAGTGTAACAGGCCCAAACTTAAGTGCATATAAGTAGATAGATCAAAGATTCCTATAGTCTAGTGTCCTAAAATATGATACATACCCCAAATCTCATAAGAGTCTATGCATGAGCTCTCTCACATGTGTAAACACATGCACACCATCCAACCTACACCCTGACAGATGTTTCTGTATCATAACCTGATACAACGATGTTATATAAGAGAGAAGCTAAGGTGCATAATCAGTTTATGATTAAGTCAAAAGAAACTGAATTCAGAGCTTGACAAAACTATGTCTCTGAGTTAATCACACTGACTTCCAAACAGTATAATTCAGACTAGCAACAGACTAATTCCACCCTATTCAATAATTTTAAACCCAAACCCCCAATAGCTATAATATTTATAAATCACTGAGAAACAGTCTTGTTCTAGGCACTATAAGATACAAAGGAAAGGGTAAGTTCCTTTCTCAAGGAGTTTGTAATTTAAATCCTGATAGGTCATATGTGTGCACAGGAGCAGGCATGATATATAAAAACGCATAAATGGCTAGAGTTTCAAATCAGAAGCAAGCACACTGTGGCAGTTTCAATGGTTTAAGTTCATCACATATGGAGCTAATATGAGATTTTATGTTAGAAAGTATTTTAAGTAGAATATACTCAACTATTTTTTATTTAGCTTAATGAACCCGCAAGTCAAATTGAGTAAATATAGAACATAACTGTGGAAGTATTCATGTCACTCTGGAAAAAGATGAAGTAAAATTACAGAACATGGAAGTATCCCCTCCCATGAAAACCATCAGGCTTTCAATATAAAAAGCAGCAATTCTAAACAGGTTCATTTCTTTCATTCTAATGATTGCAATTGTGGCAGTAATTTAATTTGTAATACAGGAACAAAACATTAAAAAGTCACTATTAGATTAACAAAATCATGAATCAAAAGCATAGAATGATCTCCTTCCCATGAACAATATTACTGACAATACATCTACATAATAAAGCTAGTTTCATATTCCATTAGGTGATGAGCAGCAGGTGACTTACCAATGTGTTTTTATGTAAACTTAGCATATTTGACTAATCCACTTGTAAGAGCTTTATAATTTAATACTACCTCTTCATTTTACAAACAAGTAAGTTCAGTAATATGACTGCCAGTAGGCAGTAAAATGACAACCCCTTAATAACAATACAGACTGCTTTTACCATAATCAAGAAAAGCAGTATGTATGTTTAAGAATACAGTGCAATTGTATTAGGAAATTTCAACTTTTTAACCTCGATACTAATCTCAAACAATCAGATTACAAGCTCTGGAAAATATAAAGAATACATTCATAATGTTAAGAACAATGTATGATCAATTTAAACAAGATATCCCTTCTTACACAATTAGCTTTAAGGTAATCACTCAGCTTTATACCCACCTCCTACAGAGTAAGTTCATGAGTTTGAAGAACACATAAAATTTTTCTCAAAACTCTTTCAAAAACATACAATTCTCTAGAATTTTCCATGGCATCGTATGTACTATGCTTTCATTCTTGGCACTTACTAGTTTATACAATTTTTCACAGGACTGTCTAACTACTTAAACATACCACCTGAATAGGACTTGAAATACAAAATCTTAATCTTCTTGATTACATATAAATGAGCATCAAGAGAAGTTCAGAAAATTGTGGTAAGTGATAAATATAAAAATAGTTGCAACTCTGTAGATTTAGTTGTAAGGACAAAAGTTGTCTACTAACTCAATTTAGACTCTATTGTCTATTCAGAATTGTAACTCACAAGATGTTTTAGTACAACACAGCATTCAAAAGTCAGAGTACATAGGCAACATTTAAAATCATTCACCAAAGCTATTTTGAATAGGCAATGATGTTAAATTGGTGCTGCTCTACTACCACCACAACCATTAATTTCACTTCCACCAACTGCCCGGTGACTATGAACCAAAAGAGCATAAACTACTCTTCCCACTTGTTAAAAACAGTATTTTAGCACATGAAAAACTAAGATTATTTTATACCACTAAAGATATACACTTAAGGAGTTCTACTTATATCCCATCTGGTCACAAAGTGTCATGTCAATATTGTATGTGTGTGTATCTCCATGTATCTGTAGCTATGAATGAATGTATGTGTATATCTATAGTTGTGTGTATATGTGTATATATAATGTATAAAATATATGTATGAATGTATAAATGTGTATATACTACATATAAGGAGCAGTCTTTCTAAAACTATGTAAATTTATTAGAATGTGTGATATTTTAAGGTTTCTCCCAACGTGCTTCATGTGTGTCTGCCTACTCTTTCACCTAGAATTGTAATGAGCTTCTTAAAAACAGAAAGCATCTATATTTAATTCTAGTTGAATTAAATACAGTTATATAGTTATAACACTGATAAGCCAGTTTACATAAAAGCCAGCTTTCATTTGTATTACAGCAATTTTTAATAAAATGGGTTTTAAAAAATCAAAGAACTATGCCTCACCTATTCATAGATTCTTCTTATGTTGATAAGGAAGTTATCTAGGAAATAAATTACTCATTTCTGACTCCATTTCTCCATACAGAAAAATGAAGATAACAACGGCATTTTACTACATGGGCTTGTTGTGAACATTAGGCAATTTAATAATTGTAAACTGCCTAGAAGACTGAACCATGTATATCATAAGCCTTCAAAAGTAGTGCTATTGCATAATCATCGTCATCATCATCATCATCATCAGTATCATCTTCACCCCACCACAACCACAATCACCTTCATAAATATCTCAACTGATTCTTAGTAAAAATATACAGGGTTTCAGGTCACATTCCTAGAGATTCTAATTCAGTATCACTCTAAAGGTTGAAAATAATGCATTAAATAAAAAAAAACTTGCAAGACACTGGTTATATATCAATACCATCCTATGAATAAGGTAATAATAAGGTAGTAAAGTAATAAGAAAAATACTGCAAAGCAGAAAAAAAGTTTCAGTTTTAAAGTTCAGTTTCAGTTTTAAAGTTTTACTTCTTTCTTCAAAATATGCATAACTCACCCCCAAAGCCACCCACATTTCCAGTGACCCAACAATTCAGGAGTAGACAGAGTGTACAAATAAGGAAGAGATCCTGGGTTCAATGAAGATTTGAAGAAAGTTACACACTTCATTCCTTCTTGGGTAGTGAATAACTGAAAATTTATACATAAAATTTTTGAGAGTAAAGCAATTAACAAATATTTGATCACTCACTTTATGTGTTACATTGTGTTACATCCTCTGCTAAGTATTATAAGGAAAAGGGCATAAAATGTAAAGCTCTCTTAAAACCTTACCTGGGAAAATAACTCCTACCTTCCACCTGGCACACAAGTATTGTTCCAGCTCAATGAGTAACAGGAATTAGGAGTACAGAGAAGAGATTTTAGTTACAGTCTACAGAAATGGCTTCACAGAAGAGAAAAGATCTTTAACAGACCTTTATGATAACTAAGATTTTTATGGACAGAAAAAAACTTCATTTAAGACCAAACAATAGTGTGAGCAGAAGCAGAAACTTGGCAGTATTACAGATACTTCAGGATAGTACTTACACTGACTCGTTTGCCAACTCTGGAAAAGATGATCTGATAACTCTCCGTCTGAAAATCTAATGTCAGGAAGATTGTTTTGGCAATGGTGTGCTTAATGGGGCAAATCAAAAGCCTTCAAAAGTAGTGCTATTACATAATCATCACCACAACCACCACCACCACCACCGCAATCATATTCATAAGCACCTCAGCTGATTCTCAGTAAAAACACAAGAGTTGTAGGTCACATTCCTAGAGATTCTACTTGAATATCACACAAAGGTTGAAAATACTGCATTAAAGAAAAAGAACCGTAACAGGAACCCAAAAGATTATATTAATTCTCTGACTATGAGGGGAAAAACAAGTACAGAAGATGATTTAAATTTTAAGCCTGTTTTTTTCTGGCAATTTCCTGTTCTGTCCTGGCACATTTAGCATGAAGGAGATGGACAGAAGAAGCTGTCAAATGGGCTAGCACGGTCACAGAGAGCTCACGGTACATGAAAAGGATTAACCTGTGGCAGTAAAGGAAGAGGGCAGTTTGAGCAAAGTTGTGGAAATGGGGAGATGCAAACCTTATCCTTAAGTTTGTTCTCATTTGTTAACTAGTTATCATATACCCAAACAGGTTACAACTGTCTTTTGTTTCATGCACATAAAGAGATCTTTAAACATGTTACTGAAGCTGAAAAAGAGGGCCAAAAACACCTCATGCACAGAATGCCCTAAATAGTGGTAATCTAGCGCAAACATTGTTTCCTATATTTAGCAGGGCATACAAGTGTGTTTTAATGTTCTTAATGTAAAATATTAACAAATTTAGCCTCTTCAACTAAAAGGATCCACATTAAAGCATTGCTATATTCAATACAAATAAAAAAAATCAAGTATTTGTGGACAAATTTCAACAATAAAATTAATTTCTTTCCTATGGATGTGAGAATCCTTGTTTTGTTAGACTGAACTCACCTTGAACTTTCATATTATTAATCTTGAGCATAAGGAAGATTTAAATCATAAGCATTTCTCTGATTCTCATCCAATCTCATTCTACTTTTTAAAGAACCCTCAACAGTCGACTTTTGTAAAGTTCCATTATATTACACATATGGATCTCCCTCAACCAAATGGTTTATATTACAGTGAAATAGCTTCTTAAAGTCAGAGATCATGGTTTTTGGTTTTTTCTTGTTTCCCTCTGATACGATCAAAATATCACAGAACTAAACAGATACTTAGCATACTCATTAAATGAATTATGTCCTATAACCTGACCTGAACAGTTTCAGTAAAAGCTATGAGCAATTATAAAATTTTACAAGAGGTGATTACTAGAGCACCCATGCAGTATTGTTTGAGTTACTGAAATTTATTTTCACAAGTACAGTCCTGCAGTGGCCACAGTAAATGTAAAATGGTCTTGGAAACTGGGTTTTCTTTTTAAAGTGTACACAGGCAGCTCTCAATATCTACAGTTCCAAATATTCAAAAAAACCACGTTGATGTTACGTACTTTGTAGTAAATCAATGAAGGTTACGTGTGTACTGAACACATACTTTTGTCATTACTCCCTAAACAACATAGCACAATAACTACTTACTTGGCATTTACACTGTTGTAGTTATTACAAATAATATGGAGATGGGTTAGTATGTACTGAAAGGTTGATGTGCAGATATTGTACCATTTCCTATAAGGGGTTGTGAGAATCCATGGATTTTGTTCCCTGCAGAGTTTCTGGAGCCAATCCCCCTCAGAAGCTAAAGAACAATTCTGGTGTCTTTATTACTATTTAAGAAAATAGCTAGCATTCATTAGATTATGGATGCTTTAAGAATATTAACAAAATATTGCAATGTAGTTATGGTAACTGGCTGAAAAAAAGAGTTCCATACTTTTAAAAAAGATTTTTTTCCCTCTAATTTATATTTCCACTCTTCAAAAATATTCCACTTCACTTATTCATATGATAAACCAAATTAATTAATAGTATCTTATCACGTAACATTTCTGAAAAGATCTTAAGAAAAAGCTACCATCGCTTTGGTATACTGAATTAATTCTTATGACATCACACTAACAGACAAGTGCCATTTGCAAAGTATGTGAATCACCTATTGTAAAGCATAAAGAGAATTGGAGCTTGTTGAAATATTTCCTACACTAGATTTTAGACCCATTTTTAATCCTCACAACTGTGATAGATAGACATAGCATACCTACTTACAGCTACGAACTTGCTTACGGTCCCAGAATGATTAGGTGATCCAGTTAACACCGTTATTTATCTAAGCCCAAAGACTAAGCTCATCCTTCTTTCAATAACTGTCTGGAACACTGCCACACACCATATTAAAGGAGAGGGTGTGGGGCAGGCAGGGGTGCTAAGAGAAATAAACCAAAGTCACAAAGCCCACACTCTTCACTCACTGGAGTGCTCTCCAAGCCTATTAGGAGCCTTCTTTACCTTACTATATTCACAGATACCCTTCTTCTTCACACTAGTAGCTGTATAAATTAATATCAAGCTTTGAAAAACAAGCTACTATTTACAAAACCTCAAAGGAACAATAGCTACTGATAACTGAGTTTTGAAATGACAAATGGCCCTGTGACATACTTCCGTAGTGCTTGAAGACAGTATATCACCAAATATTCATCAACAATCTGAGTCCATAAAACATATCAGGATTTCTAAGACACTCTACCATAAGAATGACTGATATAAAATGTTCCAGCAATCCAAGAAGATAAACATTTATTATTTGGAAAATTTACTAATCAAATATCTAATAACGCTAGATGAATAATTTATCTTGAAACCTTCAGGAAGTATCTATGCTATAATTTTATACTTTCCAAAACAGATATAGCATCACACATTTAGTGGAAAAAATATTATTTCCAAAATTTAGAAAATTCTTGGTTTGAAGAAAAAGAAACTATGTGTTCTTAACACAAGCTAACAGCTAACTTTGATAATCCCTTTCAAAGTTCAAAAACTATTTCACAAATGGAATTTTTTATCTAACACACTTTATAAATGAAAGTGAAATTTTTATTGCACTGACTTACTCTTCTTCTTTTTCTTATTTTTATATAACACTTAAAACTTCTCACTTGAAGAAAAATGCCTATCTAGTATGAAAAGGTGGATATTCAGGAGTTTTGAGGCTCTCAACACAGGTAGTATACAGAATGAATTTTTAAAAAGTGTTTTAAAAGAGAAGCAAAAATGTGAAGCATTTTAAACAAAGTTTCACGCAATAATTAGCACTGCAGTGGGTGTCTTAACATGTGACTCTTTGTTCAGTAACAATTTTAAAACACAGCAGCCAAGACTACAGTTGTTTATCTACTCTGTTACCTTGAGTTTGGCGGGTGTTACACAAGAAGACCATTCCTGACAAAGAATGAGCACAGTACTGAGAAAATATAAGTCAGGAAGGTTGAGTTTATAAGGAGGCAAATAATGAAAAGTCAAAGCATGGTCAAAGAACTAAGCTGGCAAACGAGACGCATAACCCATTTGGCTTATATTTGTTTGTAATGACTGTGTGACCCAGATTCTGAACTATTTGGCCAATTCTCAGAAATCTAAAAAACGAAATATATAGTCAACTGGTTAAAATTTCAGTAAAACGAGAGGATAATTAGCGTTATCATACAGATTATTAAAAAAACTTTAAAAGTAATCCTTTTTTATAAATGATCCCATAAATATTTCACCTTTACAATCAAACAGTAAGACACTATTTACTTAAGAGATTAAGATACAAAAATTCTTTGGAGAAGAGCGGCACAGAAAGAGTACATGTCTTGGGGGAGTGGCTTTTTGTGGCACTGAGGACTGAGCTGGAGGCCTGTGCACCCAAGCAGGCTCTCCACACCTGGCCTGGGACTAAAGGAATGTTCATCTAAAACCTGCATTTTCCCACACTCCCTTTGTTTCATTTATGGTCTACACAGTTGGTTCTATAGAGAGGTTTCTATTAAATGAGAGCATTTGGCGGGGGATATCTTCAATCCAGAAGTTACAGCAGCCTTGGTGATGAAGGTGCTGGAACACAGGAGACAGATTTACCAGGAACTCCTCATACTCACAGGCTCGAGAGGGGAAGGTGGTATTCACATAAAAATGTAGCTAACACAGAATGTATAAGGCACCCGTAGGGGACCATGATGAGTGCCTGCCTAACACTTCCCTTGCTCCTAATGATCCATGATGCCATTTCTAAACCGCATCTCCCCCAGGAGGCCATGTGCTTCAGGGGAAGCTGACGACCCTAAGCTGCAAGGGCAGACCACAATCAGTCTAACCCATTCTGGGTAGCCCCATCCCCCTTTCAATGATTTGTTCGGTATATTTAGAATTTAACAAATTTAGGGCAAAGAGAAGAAGCAGGGTTGTGGGGACAGGGTGGGCAGGAACTGCTTAGAGAAAAGAAGCTATACTGTTGAAAAAGTCAAGAGAATTCATTTTTTTTTAATCTGAAAGATCAAAGCAAACAGTCTGGACTGCAATAAGTAGCCATTCAGTAACTACGGTTGTTGAAAAAAAGCCAATACTGGGTAGAAAAGAGTACAGCAGAAAGACAAACTGAGTCCTTAAAAAACTGAGTCATTTGCATTATTAATCCTGATATATGTTGTATGCCTGACACGTTCTTATGTGAACCAACCAATATTCTTTTTTATTTAAGCCAAAATTAGACTAATTTGGAAACTAATAAGCTGTTAGGAAACTAAGAACTTTCAAGTTCTAGTTAATTACTTTTAGAAAGTTATAAAATCTTTTGCCTCCTACCTAACTTTAAAAAATAATATATGTTGCTTTTCTAGGTTTTAAAGCTCCCTACAATGACTGTGCATTGTAAGAGTCAGCAGTAGAGGAATATTTAAAACATCTGACAATACTACAAAGTTGACCCCTTGTTGATAATCAACATAAAAACCAAATTATATCTTTCATACAGTAATTCTTTCATGAGCTGCATAGTTAAATTTTGTTGAATTTTAATCCTTAATTATCTTTTAAAATGTCTTTATAAAGAGACTATAACCACACTGAAACAAAACTCATTATGTGTGCAGAACTCCCCATGACTTGTGGCTGTTCATGTTTAGTAAAGGTTTACCAACCCTGAGCAGGTACAAAACATCTATCTGTTAAAATCTGGATGTCTGAGGCCAGGGACATAGCTCAGTGGTACAGTGCCTGCTTGGCAAATGCAGGGTTCTGAGTTCAATTCCTGGTACCAAAAGAAAAAAATTTGGATGTCTTTCAATAGATGTTATTTAACTTCTATGTAATATAATTAGAAAAAGATTAATTGAATAGTAAATAGAAATCCACCCAAAGTAATTCCTGAATGCACTCAGAATTATGTCATTAATCCTGAAAGTGCTAGAGGTCAAGAAGAGCAACATGTAGTTACAATACCTATGGCCAGAAGTAATTCAAAGTAACCCTTACATTGAATGCCAAGAAATGTATTTTATATTTCTACAAAGGGAAAAACAATTTGCTCTTAAATTAAAACGTGTCTTACAAATGACGATCACATAGAATCAAAAAAAATAT
Source organism: Cuniculus paca (assembly GCA_004365215.1). Taxonomy (NCBI): domain Eukaryota; kingdom Metazoa; phylum Chordata; class Mammalia; order Rodentia; family Cuniculidae; genus Cuniculus; species Cuniculus paca. The sequence continues at coordinate 15,969 of RJWT010002700.1, read as the reverse complement.
AGTAATGTGCATGAACATCCTCTGCAAATGAAGTGCTACACAAAGGTATCCATTGTATGTTGTACACGAAAGTGTTCTACATAAAATTTAAATTTCTCCAAAAAAAATGACAAATAGGGTCAAGACCTGAAAATGAGGTTAAATACAATTCTATTATTAGCAATTTTTTTAGAAGAAATGAAAGCCCCCTTAACTTTCAACTGACATAGCTGACAAGCCCAAGTCCACTCACACCCTTTTCCTGCTCCCAGTTTCAGCACTGCCCCCATAATCTGTAACTATGACATATGCTAGATTCTTCAAAATATTCTCTTGGAGGTGGTGTAGCTCAGGGCTCAAGCATGAGGTTTGCATGTAGAAGGCTCTGCATTCAACTCCTAGCATCCAAAAAATTTACTTACATACAGAAATACATACATAAAATATCTTAAATTGCTATCATGAATACAGCAGTCTCCTCTTACTCACAGGCAGTACGTTTTCAGACCTCCAGTGGACGCCTGCAGCATCATCCACTTGCTCTTTTACAGTATTATCTTGTCGTTAAGAAATAAAACTCATTTCTGTTATCCTTGATCTAATTTGGCCTTGATCAGAACTCTGGGTAAATGCAGAATCCAGATTTAAAGAGAGTTGTGGCTTCTGTCTTCCCCTTTGGAACATTCCTTCTTGGACTCCAGCTATCACACTTTGAGGAAGCCCACGCAACTCCACGGAGAAGCACGTGTAGGGCCATAAAATACTAAAGTCCCAGGTCAGACTGCGTCCACTGTCAGCTACATGAATGAAGAAATTTTGGATTGCCCTGCATTCCTAGCACTCCAGCTAGCACCACACAAAGCGGAAGACTCACTCAGGTGACCCTCAAAATTATCAGAAATATTAAATGACTGTGGTTTAAGCCATTAAACTTTGGAGCTGCTTGTTATGCAAGTGACAGGTGACACACCATCCTCCTTAGAAATGTTCAATAAGCCAGGGATTTAGCTCAGTGGCTTAAGCGCCTGCCTGGCAAGCACAAGGTCGTGAGTTTGATCCCCGGTGCCGCAAAAAAAAAAAAAAGAAATGTTCAATAATCCCAATATCAGCATTTAAAAAGCCAATGAAAACCTTGTGACTGCTGAAACAGAACTGTGAAAAAGCTCACAAAATCTAAATCTTTAAGAATTACTGTGAGTTACACTTAGTTTAGGTAAAAAAGAAAATGGTTAGGATCTTTAAACCACAATGTGTCACAAAAATCACAATGACTATGGATAAAGTCAACAGGGATGAAATCATTACATATTAAGAAAGTAAAGTTATCATCTGAAGTTCAAAAATGAAAAGCAGATAGGTAACAGCATAAAGTATGGTTACATCAAAATAGAGCATTCAGATGAGATTTATATCCTATGTACTGTGGATTATTATGTGTATTATGTAATTTATAGATTAATGTCATATGAAGAATTACAGTAAAATATACAGTACTGAATTATATTAAACAATATTTCTGCTTTATTTAGAAAATACTACAAGGATAAACACTATGTGATTGAGCATCAGTAAACTGGAAAGGCAGTAAAATACCAATTTATAAATATTTCTAGATGACAGGTGTCTGGAACACAGTCCATTACCTTTAAATTTCTTTTACATAAACAAAAGAGACTTCACATATACTTTGAAATGTGCCAAATACAACCAAATTTCATAAAATTTCATTTTATATAACCACTTAATATCAAGAAAAAAGGGCCTCGTTTACTTATAAAAGATAAACATCACCTCCAATAATGTCACTGTCAAAGATCACTGGGCTAGACGACTGCCCTGTTCCAATAAAATCCTGAGTCCCTTATGATTTAAACAGGTGGGAGAAGATAATCTGGTATAATTCCTACTTTGGTACCATAAACAAAGAAAAAAATCAAATTCCACATAAATACTTACTATAATCTTCAATTTTCTTCTTAGAAAAAAAGGAGGAAAAACATCAAAGAACTTTTAAAAGCTCATGTTTTATCAGACTAATGGTGACAATCTAGTAAAAAGGTTTCTGAAAAAATGGAAAAAATTCAATGATTTACTCAACTTTTAAAACTTAATGTTGCTTTCAGACATATACTATGAAATATTTTATATCCAGAAATTAAAATGTATTTTGCTAAAAGAAATTTCCAGGGCAACTCTACCATAAGGACAGTTCTATCGTTTTATAACTACTGTATTTCTTTCCAGTTCCTACGAAACTATACACTTTCAAGACAGATTCTTCTTTCTCTTGAGTGACCCCAGATATTCAGCAAACCCTGGGGTTGAAATCATGTCTACTAAGCCTTTGCACATTCACACAAAGTTGCTCTTTGCCTGTAAAGGAGTCTTTTTAAATAAAGAAAGTGAATATAATAGCGGAGAAAGGAATGCTGCAGAAAGAAAAGGCCTCTTTTGTGCCATATGAATTATTTATTCAGTCAAGCAATGAACTCAGTATTTCTAACTCTAACAATCTATCAGGGAACTCTAAATAGTGAACTCCAAGATTAAGAAAGCTTAAAAATTATCACTATTCAGCCATCCTATGGTTTTCTTCACTTGAAAACATTTTTAGATATTTAAAATTTACATTTAATTCACATTTTATCTACTAATTTATATTTCTAATATATAAAATTTAAAAATCAGACCTAAAATAGCAATTTTTCAAAATAACCCCTCAAAGTTTACCATCAGCTATTAGGAATTAACAAACTATTTTTTGTTTGTTTTTAATTTAAGAAACTATGTAATTATACACAGGCTCACTTATGAGCCTTATTATTATTATTAGTGTCTGACTAATAGCCAAAAATCTTAGACTATGTCAAGAAAATACTTCTCCACTTGTGAGTACTGTTGAGATTTATGTCACAAAGTCTCAGGAAGACAGTCCTAGATCTTGATCAGCAGACAGGGTAGAGTCAGATTTCTTGCAGGCAGTAATGATTTCTGGTTGCCTAAATTATTAATAGAGATTAAATCGCCTTTGAATAAGGGCAGAGATAACATACTTACTTCTTGAAAAGAGAATAAGGTCTAATCATCAATAAGTTACTTTTTCCTATAGATCTGAGATGATGCAGAATCTTCCCTTTCTCATCAAAAGCTAATATCCTTTAAAAGTACGAACAGAACAAAAAACCCAGAAATAAACCCACCCATTTACATCAAGATCTTCTCAACAAAGATGTCAGTTGTACACAATGGGAAAAGGACGGTTTCCTAAACAAATGGTGCTAGAAAACTGTATACTTGTGTACAGAAATTTGTTCATCTCACATCATTTACAAAAATAAAGTCAAATAGATTAAGGACTTAAACATAAGGCATGAAACTATAAAATGACTAGAAAACATGTAAGGAAAAAGTTCCATGACACTTGTCTTGGCAATATATTTGGGTATGATCCCAAAAGCACAGGCAAAAAAAAATAAAAAACAGACAAACTGAAAAGCTCTTAATAGCAAAGGAAACAATAATAAAGAGCCAATCTACAGAATGGGAGAAAATATTTGGAAACCACACATTTGATAAGAGGTTAATCTCCAAAATATATAAGGGAACTCAACTCTATAGCAATGAAACAATCCTACAAAAAGGAGCAAAGGGGCTAGGTATATGGCTCGATGGTAGACTTTTGATCTAGCATGAGTGAGGACCTGGGTTTCATCCACAGCATCAGAAGGAGGGAGGGAAGGAGGAAGAGAGGGAGGAAGGGCAAAGGAGCTGAATGAACAGTTCTAAAAAGATATGCATATGGCCAATAAATATGAGAAAATTCTTCACATCACTAACCATCAGGGAAATGCAAATTAATGCATGATGAGATAAGACCTCATCTCTTGGAATAGCTATGATTGAAAAGATTAAAGGTAAATGTTAGTGAAGATTTTCAGAAACAGGAACCCTTATACACTGATGGTAGGAAGGTAAATAGGTAATGCCATTCTGGAAATTATGGAGGTACATCAAAAAAGTAAAAACAGAATTACCATCCAGCAATCTCATTACGAGGTATAAAGCCACTGGGAATGAAATCAGTATGCTGATGATGTATCTGTACTCTCATGTTCATTGCAGCATTATTCACAGTAGCTAGGAGAAGCATCGACCTAAGTTCTATCCATGAATGAGTGGACAAAGAAAATATGGTATATACCCACAATGAAAAACTAAAATTCAGCCTTTATAAAGAAGGAATTCTTGTCACATGAGGCAACATGGATGAATGTGGAACACACATATTAAGTGAAATAAGCTAAGGACAACAAGAGAAACACTATGACCTCGGTTACATGAGGAATCTTTTTAAGATGACTTTTTAAGTCAAATTCCTAGAAGCAGAAAGCAGAACAATGGTCACTCAGAGACCACAGGGTGGAGGAGATGGGGAGATGCTGTTTAAATAATACAGAATTTGGGAAAAGAGGATTACTCCTCCTTCAGATGTATATTGTGAATCACAGTGTCCATAGTTTATAAGAATACATTGTGTACTAGAGAACTGCTAAGAAAAGGAGATATTAAATGTTCCCATCATCAAAAATGTTAAGTATATAAGGCAAGAAATATATTAATTGGCTTGATTTAGCCAATCTAAAATGCATACATATATCAAAATGTCATGTTGTATATAATAAATATAACTTCATTTGTCAATTCAAAAAATAACAAAAATACTTTTGCTTTTGTGTGAATTAATGAATCTTTAACATAATATTTTTTGGCTTAGACTGAGTCATCCTTAATCTAAAACCTAAATAGAAACAACTGCTTTTGGAAAGTTATACACTTGTCTCCTTGCACTTTCATTCTCTATTTGAGATCATTTAAAAATTCCTAATTCCCAGCAGAAATGTCTATACTGTGTAATTGTATATCTTCCCTAACTTCTCCTTTCTCTATGTACAGTACTGCCTTACTGCTTCCTAAATTGCCTGGTAAGATAACAGCATTGATCTTGTTATTAAACCCCATTTTCACAGAATGGGAAGTAGGGCTAATAGAGTAAAAAATCAGAATTCATCTGTTATGGTAAAGAACATGAGCCCTGAACAAGGTATGTTATTAAACAGGTATCTACAATTAGTACATGACATAGCAAACATTAGAAATTATGTTTCTACACCAACTGGTGTTATTCACTACATATTCCTATTAACCCTCCAAAAAGATTCTGGAATTTATATTGGAAAGGATAAACTAACAAAGTCTTTTCCAATCTATTTTAGCAATATGTCCTATTAGGCTTAAAGGGCTCGGCCTAACAATTCTACTTTTGATACTCAGTCTATCTCTAGAGTAAAAATCAAAATTTTCAAATAAACTTTGTGTATAAATACTCTTGTCAGGTATTCACAAGAAAACTTTAAAAAATATGTCCAATACTAAAACGAGATGGTACAACCAGCCAAAGAACTGTAACAGAGAAAACTGATATGTTTATGAAAGTTTTAAAGTAATGTTAAAAGAGGAATTCTCCTATGTCAAGTGGTATCTGTGATGGGGTAACAAGTTATGAAAATAATGAATGCATACAAAATAAAGATTTTTCAATAAAATCTGTTATGTCTTCACTGAGTGAGATTCTATTACATCACAACTGACAGATAAAAATGGAGTGTTATTTTAAATAAGCAGTAATTGTATGGGGGTATTAGTATCTGCATTCTCTAGGAAATATATTTGCTGTATTATTATTACTATTACTATTATTATGCCATTATAGAAATGGAACCCAGGGCCAAGTGCATGTTCAGCAAGTACTCTATAACTGAGTTCCATTTCCAGTTCTACTTCACTTTTTTAAAAACTGGCATTACATAATTTTCTTCCTTTATAACAAAAATCTACCTTAGCAATCACATTAAAGTAGCAATAAAGTGAGCTTCCTAAACTCAAAACTCTAAAGTCCTTGTTACTGAAGTTCAATTGTATTTTACTTATGAGAATTAGGATGAATGTTTTCTTGGTATTTTGAAAGATTAAAAGCAAGTGCTCTTTTAAAGCACTGTACCTTACTCATCGAGACTTTAAAGTACCCTGAGTCACTGGAAGACTTACACTCTTAAAATGTGAAAGGTTTACTGTAAACCCAAGGAAAAGGCTGAGCCAGCAGAAGCATACTCTGGGAATGGTAACTTATTGAACGCATATGATTATACTTTTAAGACAGAAATAAGACTTACACATATATATATGCTAACAAAATTTATTAAGTTCCCTTTATGCAATAAATAACTAGATGAAAAGGCAATACAAGTTACTTTTTTCTAACAGGATTTTTCTATTTTAGTTGATATTTCATTGTTCTTAATAAGAGGTCTGTTTTTGACTTATCAAAACATAACAGAAAAGCATAATTCTTTATATAAAAAAAGAAAAAACCTAGAGATACTAGTGCTATCTATTTACTTATGCTAAAAGAACTATTAATGCTCCCAAATTCATCTAACCATAAATTTTTAAGGGTAACTGGTAAAGCATACTAAACCCATTATTCTAACTTCATTTTGTGCCTAAGGTTACCATATATCAACCCTCCTGCATTTTTACCATTATTTCTATAAACAGAATTCTGGGAAAATCAACTATCCAATTATTAGAAATAAACTCCTAAGCAACCGAAATACCCAAGTTAGCAAGAAATTTACCATAAATGTTTTGTAGGAACTTAAAAAATCTTTCACACAAGGCACTGAATAGAGCTTTTCTGCTGAAATAAAATAGATGAGGAACAGCAAATAAACTGTAAACATAACAGGTACTTCTTTTGTCCTTCGGTCCCCATTACTTCACATTTTAACTGTAACTGTTCACACTTCTAACCAGCCAAACCCAGTAAGAAACTGTACTTTCTGCTTCAAAGTAAACCTCTGATCTAAACCAAACTATGTAATTTTTTGAGGTTCTCAATTGTAGTTATAAAATGAATCAGGCTAGATTAATTATAAGGTCTCTTCACTTTAAGAATCTATATTTCATTTTGTCTTTTTAAAATCTTTCCCAAAGGTATTAAGACCCTTAGCATTAAAAATTTTTTTTCTGTTAGCCTTCACAGAACATTTTCCAGGAAAAGACAGCAAGTCCACTTACACTTACTCTGGGTTTGTGCTTTGTCCTCAGAGCTGTCGTCCCATCTCCCAACATGTAGTAGAAAAAGATGAATATAGGGATTATGCCAAGTTGACCCCAAGCTATGTTTTTCTCCTTGAGGCAATTCAGTTAAAAAAAAATCTAAACAGACATCTGATTTGACAAGCATTTAAGTTTACAAAGCACGAGGTGAAATGAAATCATTCTTGGGGCAGTCCTGGGTTGTGTCAAAGGTCACACAGTATTTCAAAGGTAGCCTATTGATATCTAAAATATGTAGAGCAGGGCTGGGGGGTGTAGCACTTTCCTAGCATGTGAGACACCCTGGGTTTGATCTCCAGCACCAAAACTAAATAATGAAAAAATAAAGTGGGAAAAGCATAGAGAACCACAAAATCACAGTACATGTGCTCTAAAAGGCACCTTTGGAAATCATCTCTAATCTTTTCATTATACAAACATATTTGATAATGTATTGGATTAAATTTGAACTTCCTAAGAGCTACTTGGACAGTGAGATGAAATCATTGGAAACAACTACAGATACAGATATAAAAAGAACCATAAACATACAACCACCAAATAAAAAAGTTCTATAAATCAAAGGCTTTGCATGATAAATAATGAAATCATAGGCTTAACACAATCCTGCGATAGATTATTGGATTTTGTATTTCTCTGAAGGTGAACATTTAGGATACAAATTACAATGCTATCAAAATATATGAAAAGAAATTAAAGCCTTTTGAAGCACGTGAAAGATCAGACTGAATAATCTTTAAAAAATGAAACCCAATTGACTGCTTAACGTGATCAAAACATTCTGAAAACGATCAACTCAAAACATTAAGCATAAAACTAAAACGAATTCTACTTTTTCTTGTGACATATATAGTATAATGTAGACATTCAGCTCTCAAGAGCTTCTTGAAACAAAAGTATTCAAAAAGAGACTTGGGGAAGGAGAAAGGTACAAAACAGCACTTTGGCTAAAGATATTTTCTGTTCTTGAATTTATACCCAACAGCTACCAAACGAAATGCCACAAACAAAAATTCTGTTTTACTATTACATAAAAAGTGAGATGGCTTAATGTGTGGTTGAAAACACAACATTTAAGATTCATACTTAAGTATGAGTGGCTTATTGGGTAGAAGTTAAAGCTCTTGCATTAATATTCTGAATACTTTCAAAGCTTTCCAACAAGCTTATCCATGGATAGGATAAATAAACATTAGAAAACCCAATTTATTCCTGTCTTTTCAACAAACCAGATCTAACCTCAACCTATGTACAAAAAATTGGAACTCAACAAGGAAAACAACACTGAGCAATCTGCTCTCTACTGTTCTTTATCTATAAATAGCCATACACCTTGTTTACTAAGGTCAGGGTTCCTCTCTCCCCAAAATTCACACTACAGCTTTAGGAGTTTTCTGCATCTATGTAGATGCCTATAAAGCTTCTATACCAAAGTCTCCACTCCTTTCCTAAGACCTGACACTGACATCACCTTGAACAACCCCACCTCAAAAAAAAAATCACAAACTCCAACATTTCACTTTTCATTCCCTTTTATCATTTATCATGTCTTCATTTCTAGAACACCCCATGGAGCATTCAAGAAGGTAGTTTTCTACCATCTCTCTGGCCTGGGCTCACTTTATTACTTATTGGGTAAACATTTATGAGAGTTACTCTTTGCCCAGTTTTCAAACACTTGTAAAACTAGAATCATGGTATATGCCTCATAGTCATTCACTTAAACAAGTATTTGAGCCCCATCTATATGACAGCCACCAGAAAAAAACAGACAGTAAAGCATACCTTCCTATTCTCACAGAACTTATATTCCAGAATCTTCTGAAACAACCATGGTTAAGAGTATTAAGTAAGTATATTAAAGAATAATTCATACCACATATAGCAAGCAATATTTGGCATAACCAATCGAAAATGCTCTAACTTTAACATCTTAGTTTTCCTAAAGTCAATTTTTATTGTACCAGTCTCAACTTTAGATAATACTACACTCTGATCTCCCTACCCAAAGGCAACTAAAGAAATCACAACCATATAGGTATGTTCCATGAAAAAACGTGCGGGTCTCAGTCCCAGGTGTATCTTGAGTTTGGTACGTTGGTTGTTTCATTTATTTTTTGTTAGCTCCTTCTTCATCTCCTTTGTGGGCCTGCTACTTGACCTTAAAACATCAACACCGCCTAAGAGTCTGTCTTCTGCTCTCAATTATTTTTCCTCCTGGAAACACATAGTTTCAATCACCTCTTACAAAAGATGAATTCTTAAATGTGAATTTCTAGCCCAAAACTATCACTTGTATCATACAACATCAGATCTGAAAGTCAACTGGTTTGTTAGCTCAGTCGCACCAGAAATACAACTATCATCTCAAAACTGAAAATATGCAAATCTGATTCTGTAAATTGATTCTTACATATTTTCCATTTGTTTGAGGCTCTCACCATCCATGCATTCACTCAAGTTAGAAGCTTGGAAGTTAACTTCTATTTCTCCTCCCTCACTGGTCATTTCCAAGCATAAAGTCTTACTGAATTTAGCATTTCCCAACAACAAATATATAGAATATGAAACATTCCCTTTCCTCCATTTGTATTAACACAGTTCTAGTTTAAGCCCTCATGAAATCCTTACCGAACCATTTCCCAAATGGTATCCTTGCCTCCTATCTTTTCCCTTCAAATTTGTGCTCCACAACAGCTACCAGAGTAATCTATTAAATCTAAACACAATCAAATCAGCCCCCACTTAAAAATCTTCAATTCCTTTCCAAAGCAGAGATGAAGTTCAAGTTCCTAAACACGGCATAAAAATCTTGCCTGATTTGCTTCCAAATCTCTCCAGACTCACTGCTCATCTGCTTATTTTATACTGCTACCAACACAGATCTGCCTGTTTCCAGAACAGAGTATGCTGTTTCTTATTCATGTTCTTTTACTCATGTTCTCCTCTGTATTGGTCCTCTGTCCCCATTCCCTGTCTTTTTAGTTCCATTCACACACACACACACACACACACACACACACACACACAGAATCACTCTCATTAAAACCAATCTACCTCCTGCTTCCCCCTCCTTGAAATTCCACTTAGACATTATTTCTCTGAGAAAGTTTTCTTTGGCCATCCTTTCCATTTCTCAATATTATAGTGACCGCACTGTATTAAAAGTGTTTCTGTGATTCTGCTTCACATCTGATTGTGAAACACGCAGTACAGAATCCCAGATTTATTCGTCCCTGTTCCTAGCAATTAGCACAGTATCTAGAACACAACAGGCAATGAATAAATGTTGTTACATTATACTATCTAGTATCATATTAAAAATAGCAAGTAGAGCATTAAGTACCAAACTCTGAAGTTGTATAAACTAAAAATGAGAAGGTAGTGAATTTAGTTTTCCTTTCTGAAATGTTAAGTAGTATTAGTAAAATGTTATCAATGAATTGTAAGTATTGGTTGCTACCCCATTCAACAAAATCAGACTACTGATTTAGCTTATCTACTGATTTAGCTTATCTTATAAATGATTTCAGTACTGAAACAAATTAATAATTCATAAAGTGAATCCTTAAATGTTTTGACAACTGAAAGAATTCTATACCAAAAGCAGGATGTATCTGATAGGAAAAGTGTACAACACAGAGTTTGAAGATACAGATTAAATAATGCAATCTTAAAGAATTTGTTTAACCTTATTTTTAAAAAGAAAAAAAATCCATACAAACAACTAACATACTTCCATTAATACACAGAGATAAACCAAGGAGTAATGTAACAATTTACATTAGCTTTGAAAAATGCAATCAAGAAATATTTCTCACATTCTGAGAAACATTTCACAAAGGCTACACTCTCAAATCTGCCAGGGCTATAATTTGCTGTCCTATTTTGGGCTGAGATGGATTAATCTAAAATAACATGAAAATGCCATATATTATTGTTCTATTCTACACAGAAGAGAAGTAGAGCAAAACAAATACCAGATGGGAATGGTACACTGTCATAATTATCCAGAGTTTTTTGTAAGCATGCCAAATTATCTACTTGATGGTCACAGCTATAAACTCCTATACATATAGATGGGTTCTTAAAAAAATCTTTATTCAGCTACAGGAGTTTTCTTAATAACTGCTTGCATTTTGCTACACATGTGCTCAATCTTGTGAAAGAAAAACAGGTCACTCAAGTAAATTAAATAGGAAATACTGACTCTAAGGGAAGAATCATTAACAGTCATGTGTTTTGTCAGGCATGTGTCATTGAAAATTAAACTATTTGAAGTAGCTAACAAAAAGCAATACAAAACAAGTCAAAATTCTTAGAGATGAAACATATGAGAAACGGACTGCCACGGGATGAGAGCTTCTCTCGAGTAAGAACCTCCAACAGGAGGGGCATGATTCTGGACAAGTAAAGCACTGTTATTGCTCTAACGTGGGTCTGTCAGATTCTTCTCTCTTTAACCCTGGTGTCTTGCTTCAGAATGTTATTACTGATCCCTCGCAAGTTATTAAAAATTGCCCAGTTTTCTCTATTCAGTACACTTCTATTTAAATAAGAATTTCCCAAAAGTAATGTGTAAAAATTCCTGAATCAATTATCACTTTTCCAAATTTATACATGTTACAATTAAACATTTCTATTTTAAATGTCAACTCATCTTCAGAAGAAGGTCTTATTTTAAATTACAGCTCTATCAACCCATCTTCAAAAGTAAGGTCACTATCACCAGCTGTGCATCATGGCCAGATCTGCAATTAAACTAACACCTATTTTTGCTTACTTTTCTCAGCTCATTAACACATGGACAGAAATTTAACAGTAATTTTAAGCAATGCTTAGCAGTATATGGTTTACCAATATTGCTTGTTCACATCTCAGATTTAAATCATCTCATCACAGTCTGATAATATGCTGATGAACTTCAGAAATAGTACCTGTTTATTATATAATATTGAAAAATAGACATACTGTGCTCAGAGATCTCCTGCAAATGGTCTTCTGCAGCTTTGTGGTTAAGCACAGAGACTGGGAAACCAGATTATTATGTCTGAACACAGGGCCAATTGATGAGCCCTGGGACCTTAGGCAACAACTTTACTGTGTCTCAGTCTCCTGGTCCAATCAAATATAAATGACAAAGTCTTGTAATAAAGATTAAATGAGCTAATGTTTTAAAAGTGCTTACATAATAAATGCTGTTGTTTCACAAATAAATGAAACACAACAGTGAGATTTTAGAAAATGTAATATCCACAAATGCAATAGTAAGAATAAGACATCATATATGTTTTAAATTTTAAAAATATAATAAGGTAATACCTTTTTCAAATTCCCTACAATGTGATCGGTAAAGCCAATGCTTAGAAAACAAAGACATCTAAAAGAAATTAATTACTTTTGAGGACTCACAAAGACTAAATGTACATACATAGGAAATACATAGCAAACCCTGTACTGTATCCAAAAAGATTCATTTTTAAATTTCAGCTACTATTTTCAATTAAATGTCAATTATTAGTAGTGATCAATTATTACCAATAAGTAGCAACATCTAACGTGAAATAATTCTCTAAAACATTTAAGGTACAAAGGATAATACAATAAATACTTGAGTATTCACTATCCAGTTTTTTTAAAGAGAAAAAAAATTACCCTGTCCTCTGATATATACTGTATCCAAACTCACTCATTCCTAAATTTCATCATTCCCTTTAGTGCTGCAACACGCATATAATCTATCCAAAAACAACGTATAATTAATTTTGCCATTCTTTGAATTTTACACAAGTCACCTTTACAGTCTTCAATGATTTGCATTATATTCCTGAAATGATGCAACTTGCTGAACACAGGAGTAATCCACTCAGTGTCAGTATCGCATAACATTTCATTGTATAGTATACCACGCATTGGCAGATATTTCACCTTGTCTTCTCATTGTGGTTTTAATTTGCATCTGTCTGATTACTTACAAAGTTGACTATCTCTTATACAGGTTAAGTATACCTCACCCAAAATGTTAGGGATCAACAATGTTTCCAATTTTGGCTATTTTCAGACTTTGGAACATCCACATACACCCAAGATATCTTGGGGATAGAACCCAAGTCTAAACACTAAGTTCACTAATGTTTCATATACACTTTATACATGTCTCAAACGCAATTTTATATAAAACTTTTAGTGTGCCTGTGTTCTCACTACAACCTGCCACAAGGCCAGTGTGGAATGTTCCACTTGTGGCATCATTTTGGTACTCAAAAAAAAAATCCTGCATTTTGAAGTATCTAGGATTTCAGAGTTTCAGATTAGGGTGTTCATCATGATATGCTTACTGGTCAGCTGGTCTATATCCTTTATTTACAGTATCTATTAGTAAAAAAAATTCTTAATTCTGATTTAGTCATATTTGCCACTCTTCTGCTTGTTTTATATCTTTTTATCTTGTCTGCTCAAAGTCATGGAACTATTCTCCTCCACTATCTTTAAAAAGGGTTATGGCATTATCCTACTTACACCTTTGCCTTACCTATAAAGTTAGAGCTATAATTCACTTCATCTGATTTTTCCAAATAATGTGAGGAAGTTTATTCATTGAATTTATTCAATAATACCAACTGTTAAAAGGGTCATTTTCAATGACTGGCAATTATTTCTTTGCATTACCTCTGTAAGTTTTAGAATCAGCTTGTCAAGTTTCACAAAAACACTGATAATCTGATCAGATGGTACAGAACCTATGGATAAAACTGGAAAGAACATAATGATATTCAAGTTTTCTTCCAGGAACATGACACATTATACCATTTAATTAGATCTTTCTTGAAGTCTTCCAATGTTTTATTTCCTCTTAAGGACACTACATATTGTTTATTAGATTTATTCACATCACTTTATACTATTGTAATGATGTCAAGATAGCTTTTTAATTGCATACACCAGCCAAGAATTGAAAAATGCAATTAACTTTGGTATAATGATTTTACATCCAAATTTAAATACTGAGTAATTCTGATAATTTACCTGTAGGTTTTCTAGGCTATATAATCAGACAATATACAAACAACGGCAGTTCATTTTTTCTCATGGTGATGCCCCCTTTTTTGTTAATTTATAGCATTAGGTATACCTTCAGTACAAGGACGACTAGACGTGGCAGCAACAGGAACTCCTGTTCTCTGCCTTACACAGAGAGAATGAATGCTTCATACTTTTCTACTCAATGTAAGAGAACAGGCCACAGATCTTCTTTGAAAAAGAAGTGCCTTCAACAGATCGAGAAAGGGCCATTTTATTCACTAAAAATTTTTATCACAAATGGCCATACTGAGAGACTCACATAATGCTTTTCCTTTGAAGAGACTGATGTAAATTATGTCAATTGCTCTAATACACAAACAAGTTTAAAATTCTAGGAAATATCCAAAATTGGTTATGATGTGTTACCTTCTAATACACTGGGTTAAGTATGATAATATTTAATCTACGAACCTTTCTATCTATATTTTTGGGTTAAGAACTGCTCTGCAATTTTCATTTCTCATACTTCTAGCTTCATAAAACAAGTTCAATACTGTTGTCTCTTCTTACAAACTACGGAATAGTTCTATAATATTGAAATTGTTCACTGAATGTCTTGTAAAACTTGCTAGTAAACCTTCAGTTAATATTTTTTTCTGAAACTACTTTTTTTTCCCTTAAGTGTATTTAGTTTTATGCTGCTTTTTAAAGCAGAATGAGCTATTGTTTTTCTCAGAATTTGTCCACCTGTCCTAAGCTTTCAATTATATTAGTTTAGATCACCTTGTTAATGATCACAAAGTTGATTATTCTTGAACCCTCTATAGTAACATCCTCCTTTTCATTCCAGATATAGTACTGCTTTGTGATTTCACTTTTCCCTGATTAATCTTGCTAGGAGTTTGTCAATTCTGGTTTGTTTGTTTGCTTTCTTGTTTGGTTTTCTGAGACAAGGTCTTGCTATGCAATTCATGCTGGTTCTGAACTCACTATGTAGGCCTGGCTGGTCTCAAACTCACAATGATCTTCCTGCCTCAGCCTCCTAAGTACTGGGATTACAGGCATATGCTACCACACCACACTGTCAATTCTGTTTCTCAATCCACTTTTAGCTGCATTGTTTTATCTCTGATTTCTTTTTTCTTTTTAATTAGGTGACACCTTCATCTTTATTATTTTCCTTTTACTTCAATTAGGACAGTATCCAATTAGTCTTTTTCTAATACTTAGAAATGTGTACGTATTGTTTTTCAGACTTTCAGACTACGTAAGTGCTAAATTCCATAAATATCCATGAAGTTTCCTTTAAGTAATAAACAATTTTGACATACAGTATTTCATTGATAATTATATTTTCTAATTTTCTTTACCCATTTCCACTCACAAGTTACTTGGAAATAACATCTTAATTTCAAAACATACAAGGAAATTATGTTATTACTGATATCTTTGTTGAAATTTGTTAAAACTGAGCGGCCAGATTATGATCAATTTTTATTAATATTTCCTGCATGATTAGAAAGAATGCTGGAGTTGTGGGATGCAGTGTTGTGCAAGCGTCCATTATGGCAAACTTGTACATCCTATTATTAAAACTCTTTTTCCTTATTGATTTTCCTCTGCTTGTTCCAACATTTACTAAGAGAGATTATTTCAAATAACACACAATGATAATAGATTTGCCTATGCCTTTGTGGTCCCGTTTTTTTGCTTTGTATATTTTGAATGTATAGTATAATTTACATTATAATTTAAAGTCATGCCTTCCTTTTATCACTACTTACTGCC
>RJWT010002699.1:0-39592 GCA_004365215.1 Cuniculus paca | reverse complement strand
GTTCTCCGCATTATTGTTGTTTGGAGCCATTGGTTCTTTTGGAGCTGTTGGTCCTCCTGGAGGAGCTTCTCATGCTGGCTCCTCTGATATGAACTCAGCTCTTATCATTGGAGGAGTTCAGGACCCTGTCACTGAGAATGGCTGCGGTTCACTTTGGGGGAGTGCTGGTCCTTACCATGAGCATCACTTCCTGGCTCCAGAGGGGAAAATGTGTGCTGTTCACTCTCCAGGAGAAGCTTATCACGCTGGCTTCCTGATATGAACTTGGCTGTTCTCATTGTCAGAGGTGCTCGGGAACTTGTTGTCGCTGAGGATGGCCGTGGTACTTTTCAGGGGAGCCCTGGTCCTTATTCTGAGCAGAGCTTCTTGGCCCCAGTGCAGAACCCTCAACCTACTGGCACAGATCCTTCACCCCGCTGGTATAGACTTTCTAGCTTCCACTGCTGACCTTTGGGTCTCCCCAGCGCAGATCCAGACTTGCGTGAGTCATTGTAGTGGGCTCTAGGCTTCCAGTTGGACTCGCAGGGGGCATTGTCAAGGGCTCTAGATCTTCAGCTGGACTCATGCACGTTATAAACATAGGATCCCAGGCCCTCGGCTGGCTTTTCTAGGTCTGTAGTGTGTGTACAGATTTCCTATACTTTCTTTGTATTTAACTCCTTGGGTGACCATTATAAATAATACTATAAATTGCGTGTCCTGTATGTAATAGTTTTTCTTGCAATCCCTGACTACAACCACAGAGAAAAGATGATAAACCTTAAGTTTCAAAAGACATAGTTTGGGAAGACAGAGAAATATGAGAGGTGAGAAGTCAAATTTTCACTTCTGATGATGGTGAAGGTGAAATTATATGAGATGGAAAAGGTATTTTACTCAACTGACAAAGAGTTTAGTAACTCAAAACTGAAAGCTGTGCTTCAATGTTTTAACTATGGCAGTAACAATGCCTCATAGAGTTATGAATAATATCAAGAGAGGGGTGAATGAAAGGGAAAAGCTCTTCTGCTTTTGGAGAGCTTCTTTCCACTCACTCTTCCTCTACACTCGAGTGATGCTACTGTTTGTCTGCAAAAGTCCATGCTTGTGCTTCCGGTCAACACTCATCTAAACAGCATCTAGACACTGTCACCTAATGCATTCCTTCTCACATCAGATCCAGACAAAGGCACATTCTGTGCACCGATAAAGTGGCAAGGTAAGCCCCAGGGATGAGTGTTGAGAATGCACAGAGCCAACCAGAAAAACAGTTGTGAAGGCGAGGAAACTTGCCCTCAGTATCACTGTTTAGTCTGCTAAAACTTGCCCTTGCCCTTTGCTTCAGGCCATTAGTCACCAAACCTCTCACTCAGTCTCATCCTCCCTTCACTGAAACTGACCCAACTTTTACCCACTCCTTTCAAGGCATGGTCTGGCCAACCCAGCAGTTCTCCGATCGCACTTAAGTGAAACCTGGAAATCCAGAAGCTCCTTTGCCAATGAAATATTCTTTCCCCCATCCTGCAATAATAATAATAAAAGTAGTAGTCATGACTAGAGCATTCTCAATGTAAAGTAACTTGGCACACATCTTTTCTGAAAATATGAGACCCCTTCTTCAGCCCATCTACACTAGAATGAGGGTACATAAAATGGCCTTCAATGTGGCCTGAAATTATATATTTAATTAATGCAAGATTACTATTTCCATACTCCACTGCATTACACACACAAAAAGAGCAATGTGAATGCCTGGATGTCCGTGCTCAGAAGAAGTTTGAGAACCACTAAAAATAGAACCTCTGACTATAGGATGAGGGTCATCTTTGGCACTTAGGCATCTCCAAAGTCAGTTCTCTGATTGTCTGTTAGCACATCCAGAGAGATACTTGGAATGTGGTTGGTACTCCATGCCTGAAATTGTCAGCTATTTTCCCCAACACTCAGAGCCCCGTGAGAGACCCACTGGCTTCGGTTTCAGAGTCAGGAATGGCCAAGTTATGAAACTCTGAGCAAGTTGTTTGGTTTCTCTGAGCTTCATTTTCTTTGTCGAAACAATAAAGACAAACCTTACTGTTTCCAGTTGTTCTAAAGGTTACACTAAATTGCATGGTAACCGAGAGCCCACGGAATCAGCAACGCACTGTCACATAGCACACTAGAATTCTAATATGGAGACCCCAGAGGAATCTGCCTTATTTCAACAGTGGTCAGCAGGCCAGTGTATAGAAAGCTTCCATTT
The DNA here is from genome assembly GCA_004365215.1 of Cuniculus paca. NCBI lineage: Eukaryota > Metazoa > Chordata > Mammalia > Rodentia > Cuniculidae > Cuniculus > Cuniculus paca. The sequence goes on along the minus strand of RJWT010002699.1, from coordinate 37,371 downwards.
CCCTGTCTGAGACAGGCTACTCCTGGACATAGAATTAAAAGCTCGATTTCCATGTTTCTCTGAAAGCATATGTTATCCCAGAGCATTCAGGCTATCAAATCAGTTTAAGAAAGTGAAAAGGGTAGAGAGGCCATTCACAGAGCAGTGCAGACCAGTCTCAGTGCAAATACTCCCGAGCTGACTTGAATCTTTTCAGGATTACTGTTAAAAAACAAACCCACAAGGTTATTCTTTCTCTTCTGCCCTTAAAATGTGCTTCCTGCAAAGGGAAAGTCTACCATTATTTGACTCACAGAAAATGTCACAGTTCTTTACTTAATCTCACCATACAAAATCTTTGCTTTTCTTAAACAACTAACTTTCAATGTGCGTTGTGCCTGGCAAAGCAGTCACAGAATATTTCTATGAAATCACCTGGGAAATGTATCAGTAGGTCTGGCTGCACCACAGTAAAACTCACTGCTGTATATCAGGAGAGAGCATTGGCCAATTATGGTCCAAAAATGAACTGCCTGCTGCTTGCTCTTCTTTTCTTAAGCAAACTCCCTTTCCAGTTTATTTTCCATAATGTAACCATTCTAGGCCACCACAAGCTGGGCTCGTTCAGACCACATTTGTTGAAAAAGGTGCCACTGAACTTTGCAAATGGGAATATAGAGAGATCGGCTATTAATCTGGGTCCACAGAGAAAGAAACAGGCTATTTTTGCTTCTAAGAGCTGCAAGAAAAAAAATAATTAAAATAACCTCACTCCTTGAAGCTGCTCTGTAGCTTTGTAGGCAAGTTAGCTGGCACGGGTAAAGACAGCCGAAGGTGAGCTCATCCCACAGGTAGCAGGAAAGATCAAAAGGAATTCACAGATTTACTGAGGACTGTCTCCAAGCCGCCCTTCATCCTCCAGGTCTCTCCAGCTGAAGCTGAGAAAGAGTTTTGTCACTGCCATAATGACTCAGTCAAAAACAACCATTGCTGTGTATTTCTGTGTGAATTCTGAAGAGCAGGCCTGAAGCCATGAAGTCAAAACTTCATTAAAATATAAAAAAAATATGAAACTGGCCTCAGTACCTAGAAATGTGCATCTGCTTCCACTCTCAAGTAATAGGACGAACTTGCAGCTTTTCACTTCAAGTCAGAAGATGACAAAGGAAAGGTAGGCTCTGTGGGTGAGTTCTGCTGTGGCAGAATCTGCCAGGTGCAGGAATAAAGTTGGAGCTCGGGAGTTAACACTGCATGAAAGAGGCCCACAGACTCCAGAGGGGCCTGTGTTAGTGGAAAAGCAAAGACTCGGTTCCTGGAACAGCCAAGTCTACCTTTACCTCACCACAACCCCAAGTCCATTTTTCTTTAAGGATCAAACCCAGGACCTCACACATAGACATGTGCTCTACCCCTGTGCTACACGCCAGCCCCCATACTGCAATACTGCAAGTGTTCTGCAGTTCCCTTTGCAAAGCAAGTAAGGCAGTTTAGGAAAACACATTTCCTGAACCTATAAACAAAACAATTTTTAGTAAATACAACGGTGTCGCCCAAACTGGTAAAGGAAACTTTAAGAACACAAATTCACTGCTTTTAAAGTTGTGCTTGAATATGACATATATTTTTCAAAAATACAACTTGTACATTAGAGCCTATGATTTCACAAATACCATGTGTTTGTTCTAAACATGGTCAAACTTATTTAAGGTTTTCAAATGACTTCATCCACTGAAGTAGTTAAGTAATTAGCACTACAAGCATTAATTGTAAATGACAGAAATGTGAATTGGCCCACTTGTGATAGATTTTGGAAGTGCTTAATTAAGGTGCTGACACTAAAAACAGATTTGCATGTTCCTCTTTGAGCCACAAGGCTCTGACCCACGAAGCAGGCTCCTTTGCTTTTTCTGTCCCACAAAGTTTCCCATAAACTGCTTCAGTGGCTGCACAGGTCACTGTTTTGTCCACTATCCTCGGGCCATGGGGTGATGCCTCCATCTGGTACTTGCCAGGACATTCAGTCAGCAATTTCCCTCCTCTACCCACAACGCATGCCACCCCATTTGTGTCTCCCTAAAGAAAACACACGCTGATCTCAAAGATTTAAATGATTCTTTACTAAAGGAGTTCCCATGAAAGTTCCAAAACTCAGAACATATTTGGGGCAGAGTGAGAGGGTAAAAGGAGGTGTTCTGATTAGAAACAGTGCCTTTGGTGCAGCCATCTTGTTGTGTGGTCCAGTCTGAGGAAGCAGGCCTTCCAAGCACAGGCCCCTGAACTCCCTCCTTTCCCCCAACCAGCACTCACATCTCCCACCCTAGGCCCACACCCCAGGCCTTCTTACAGAATTCCAACAGTGGAGGACTCACCTAAGGGACTTCCCCCTATACCCTATGTGTGTGTGTTTGGGGAAGAGTAGGGATGGTGTAATGGGAAAAATTCTTAGCCACCAGCCCACATTTACTAAATTTGTTATCTTAACAAATTTTGCGGGATAATCCTATTAATCTACACAATAAGAGAGTGGGTGAAAATATCATGGCCCCTGAAAAGGTTTTTCCGGGTCTTCACATAGAGTGGCCTTATGGAACATCAGCAGTGTCTCCTACAAAGGATGCCACATGGTTTCTGTTTGGTTTTTTTGTCGAGGGGAGAGAGGAGAGAGAGACAGGGAGAACAGAAGGAAGGAAAACAGGCCTTTATTGAGAGCACAGGAGGGCTGCTGAAGAGACGAGGGCAGTCTTCAGAATCTTCAAGAACAGTCATGGGCTATTTATCTGGAACACACCAGGGGAGGTGCTAAATAGGCTGGCAGAATTGATGCCCTGACAGTCGACAGTAGGAATCTCTACACACGCTCCAAGAGCGGGAGTTCTGACTTGTGGGTTTATGAAAACAGCAAAAGGGAGCGCTGTCCAGTGCTAAAGGGAGCTCACCTGTGGAAAACCCTATCATTTCCATCTTTTGATTGTTAAAGGATGACATGTCTCTCTAGCTACTTCCTGCTGAAATGGGGCATCCTATGGGGGATTGGGAGGGTTGATGGGACGGACGACAGGTGGGCCTCTCATGGGCTCAAGTGGTGGAGATGTCTCTAGAATGAAGAGTTCTTTGGCCCTGAATGCACAGATCCTGGAATGAATGAACCTCAGAAGAAGTGTAAAGACACAAGGAGCTATGAGCAAAAAAAGAATAATGGTGACAAGGGGGCGGGTAGTAGTATAGGGGCCCAAGAATCTCACGTAGGCCACCAAGAAGACCAAGGAGCAGAATTGGAGATCGTGTGTCTTTTACCAAGTCCCACCTCAAGTTCTCTGAGCTTCTTCACCTGTTCTTTCACTATACCTGATTGATTTACAAAATAGCAACATTCTTCCCCCAACAGTTTCTCTTTGGGCTCCTCCTTATGAAATGCATCTGGGTGAGCCTAAAAACACTTACACACTCTACTGCCATCGTGGTTTATACACCTGTCCACTCCATCTGGAATGCAATAGACTGTATGATACATGTTTCTTTTTCTAATGCCGAGCTCCATACTGGGCTTTCAAAATGCTGGCTGAATGAATAAATAACCACAAGAATAAAAATGTTTAAAGACAAAGAAACTGAAATACAAAATTGAAGTAGAAAATATAGGTTTCTTTCATTAAAAAAAAAATCAAAACCATGGTATGTGCTTCAGAAATTCTGCAATGGACAGTAGTATTTTCCCCAAGATCCCTGATGGTTTTCCCTGCCAATTAAAGTTATTACATGTTTGCTCAGCTTCCCCCACTTTTCCCTCTGTACATGCTCGGCTTCCACAGTTTCCACAGGCTATATTTATCTCTTCACTTCATTTTGGGCACAATATGGGCACAGAAATCTATAGGGGGAAGAAAAAGAAATGAATCCATGAAGCAGAGTGACCTAGATTACTTTCTACCTAGTTTACCTTTTGGGGTCCCTCAGGCCTATCCTATATCTAGGCCATTTGGTTTGAGTGACAAGTAGACCAATGAATGATACTGAACTGTCTTTAATTTGTAGTTGCATGTCATAATAAATTAGTCTTTTTTTTTTTTAGAAGTAGGACTTGGAATATGATCTGATTTGTGACATGTGCTAAAAAAGGAAGACAGGATGTTTAGCATAAGTGGACAAACTGTTACATAAGGTTTTTTGTGGATAAAAATATCTAAGATGGTAGAATCTGCTTTTTCCCCTCCACCATGCTTCCCCCACATACACACACGGAAGCAGTTTCCTAGGTAAATGGTTTGTATTAGTCTGGTGGAGCTGTCATAAAAAAGTACTACAGGCTGGGTTTGCAACAGAAATTTATCCTCTCAATTGCTGGGCACTGTGTGTCCAAGAGTAAAGTACCAACAGGTTGGTTTCTCCTAAGACTGTTCTCTTTGATGTGCAAGTGGTCACTTTTTCATTACATTCTCATGTGATCATTCCTCTGTGTGTCCAAATTTCCTCTTCCTGGGCTGGAGATGTGGTAGAGAACTTGCCTAGCATGTGCAAGACACTGGGTTTAATCCTCAGTACCAAAAACAAAATTATCTTCCTAAAAAGACAATAGTCAGAATTAAAGACCACCCTATCTTTGGCTTAATTGCCTTTTTAAAGGCCTTATTTCCAAATACAATCACTTCCTGAAGATTTGGGAGTTAGAACTTCAATATACAAATTTGGGAGGTTACGCATAACTAGTTCATACCATGGTTGCATATCATAATCTTCTAAATTAAAGGCCGTAATTCCATCCTATTAACTGGTTTGATTTGTCACTATAAAGGTACTTCAGAATGATACTGATGGGAGGAACTAAGTATAGCAGTGAGAAAATTAAGGTTCAATCTCCAAGAAAACCAAATAAATTTGCACAAGAATTAAGAGTTTAGATTGTTAAAAAAGAAAATAAAAGAAGCATTTCAAATTCAAATTAACCCCTGGGACAACAAACTCAGAAGCTCCCTGGTCCCAGCAGATAATCATCAACACGGTCTGCAGCATCGTACAAGGGTCAGGGCTGTGAAGGACAGACTGTAACAAGCCAAGAAGGTACAACCCAAAGGCAGTCATACTTGATTTTTTTTCAAACACATCAGCCAATTTGTGTGCCCCGATCATAACACTGAAGACCCTCTTTGCTGCACACTTTAAAATGTCCTTGCCGTATGCCTGTGACATTTCCTTTTATTCCTTGATTTCCACCAGCTCTGTTCAGAAAAGCTTTTTGCTTTGGTGGCAGTCAAAGACATCAAGCTGCTGACATACAGCAGGAATGTAATAGCTGCCAACTACCCTGCTCCCAATCAGTGCTGACCATGCAGACAATTACTCTCTTACAAGTATGTTCTTGCCTCATTTCCAGTCTCTTTGGACTTGGATGTCACATGGACATGGACAGCAGCAGGCCTGGGGCCCACATGAAACTCCAGGAGCAGAAAACTAGAGCATATGTAAACTTACAGGATCTATAAAGTATTGATGACTCAGAGCCAGATAAATAACAGAAACCAAGCATCCACGAATGCCATGAGAGAGAATAAATTGGCACATTCATATTCTAACCCAGTGGCTGCTAACAGCAAATAGTAAGTAGATGAAGGAAAATTTTAGGCTGATGCAGGAATTTTGAACTGAAGTTCTCTGAAGAAGCTGTATCTATTTAAAGATCCTGCAGACTCCTTGACCTTGGCTAAGTAGGACCTCATGATTGTGGAGAGATGGAAGGTTGTAGCTCAAGAGTCAAATTATCTCAATCTATCTGAGGCCCTCTAGTAGCCACTTACTTAACTTTTGTGCCTGGCCTAACATTGGTGACAAACTTCTCGGAATGCAATTCGTAATCTTAGCAGAACTCTAGCCTCTGCTACTCTAAAGCCAAGAATGTTATAACATCCAAAACCTGTAGGAGAGATTTCTCCACCTCACTGTAACCTGCCTGCCTGGTGTCTCCACCAATGTAACTGGGAAATGAATTTATTTATGTCTTTTTTGTTTTGTGACTATCAAAATTCATGGAATTCCCTATGATAAATGTGATCACTATGTGTGTACCTAAAATGTACCAATAAACTTAACCTCTTCCATGGTGAACCATGTCATTCACAGTAACTTGAAGTTGGTCCTAGTGCCATAGAAATTCATATTTGGCTCAGAATAAACCATTTTCTTACTTCCTGTAAATCAGAGCTGTTATTTTATGTTAGTAAGCACTTCAGAAAATATGCATTCCTACTACCTTGAACCCTTACTGAATTTTTCACAGGCATAAGATTAGCAATTATCATTAGATGTCATTTCAAAATTCACATTGAAACTTAGTCCTCAAATTTATGTAATCATAGTATTAAGTGATAGTGTTTTAGTGAGGTGATTGGTATAAGGTCATTAGGGTCCCCTAAACCCCCGTATGATGAGACTGGTGGCTTTATAAGAGGAACAGAGACCTCCTCACCATGCAATATTATGACGCATCAATAAGGGCCTCTCTAGAAGCCAGTACCTTGATATGGACTTGCCGGCACCCAATTGTAAGAAATAAATTTCTTCTTTATAGCTGAGTACTACTCCATTGTATAAAAACACCACATCTTTTTTATCCATTCTGTGGTTGATGGGCATTTGGGTTGTTTCCAAGATTTAGCTATTACAAATTGTGCTGCTATGAGCATGGGTGCACATATATCGCTGTGGCATGATGTTTTCAGTTCTTCTGGGGAAATACCTAGAAGGAGAATAGCTGGATGGAAGGGGACCTCCATTCCTAGTTTTCTGAGGAATCTCCACACTGATTTCCACAGTGATTGTGCCAGTCTATACTCCTACCAAGTGTGGAGAAGGGTTCACTTTTCCCCACAGCCCCACCAACATTTGTCATTGGTTGATTTCTTGATGGCAGTCATTCTTTCTGGAGTGAGATGGAATCTCAATGTTGTTTTAATGTGCATTTCTCAAATGACCTGTGATGTTGAACATTTCTTCACTTATATAGGTAAATGGATGCAACTTGAGACCATACTCATAAGTGAAATAAATCAAACTCACATGTGTAAATATCATATGGTCTCCCTAGTGTGAAAAAAACCTGAAAGAGTAATAAAATCCAAAATATACAATAGCTACTGTGAAAATGAAAGGGAAAGAAAGTGCTCAAAAGGAAAGAACAACTGGAATAGGGGAAAGGAGAAAAGGAAGAAGGGAAAATATTATATGTATTCAGGTATACATATATATGTGTGTGTATATATATATATATATATATATATATATATACAAGATAGATAACTATACTACTAATCTCTGTAAGTTCATCAAAAAGAATAGTTAGTACTTTCAAAAAAAAAAGAAAGAAAGAAAATGCTTATTTTTGTAAATTATCCGGTTTGTTGTAGAAGTCAGTGGTGACAGAAAATGGACTAAGAGAGTAACCAATAGAATTTTAGGGCTAGAAGAATCAAAGTATATACAGAAGAAATTTGCCTAGCCATAGCTACTCTGATAATCCTATTGGTCTGATATTATAAAGAAATATTCCTCTTTGTTTCTTTTTCAAAAGGAAAGATGTTAGTGTAACTTCTAGTCTACAAACTCTTTTAGTTATTACACTCAAAAGACTTGGAAATGCCAACTTGGACTGCATAGTGAGACCCTGGCTCAAAAAACAAAGACTTGGAAAGATTCATTTTATTACTAAATTTTAGAAACAAAAGCTGGGTATCTTAATCTGTTTGAGTTTATATAAAAGAACATCATAGCATGTGTGGCTTAAACAAAAAAGATTTACTCATTTCTTATAGTTCTGAAGGTTAGGAAGTCCAAGGTCAATGTGTAAGATTCAATGTCTGATGAGAGTCCTGTTCATGGTTCATAAGCCGTTAACTTCTCACTGGGTCTTCACTTGCAGAAAGAAGGCCACAGAGCCCTCCCTGGGGTTCCTTTCATAAGAGCACCAACCTCATGAAGGCTCCACCCTCATAAATATAATCACCCCCCTAAAGCCCCCTACCTTCTACTACCATCACATTTTAAGTTAAGATCACAACACACAAATTTTGGAAGAGACACAAATATTCGGTACCTTTCATTGGCATGCTTTGCCCTTCTTTCTTTTTGAAAGCAACTTTCCCAGAAAGGGCATAAGTTACTATTGCAACCAGCCCTGCCCAATAGTGGAGGTGCAGGCACTGTACCTTTGTCAAACATCTATGTGTCTGCTTGGATAAACCTGCCTAACTCTGGGGTCCGGTTGCATGTAAGGTTACTCTGCTAACAAATCTAAATCCACATACACTAAAGCACTGTCAATACTGAAGATAATAGTTTGTCCTCCATCTGTTATTCTTTTATTTATCATTGTTTTCAGAGCCTGAAGATAAGAAATTCCCCATTGGTTAATCAAATCATTACAGCTACTGCTGTAATCATAACAAAATACGAAATTGCTCGGTGGTGAATGAAAGTCTGGGTAGTTTTAGTGCTGTTGCATGACAGGTAATTTCCTGAATACCAGCATGAGCACAAGGGTAAATACACACATGCACCCACATGGGCATGGTAGTGCATGAGCACTTACATGTGCAGCATCGCCCTTATCAAAACAGAGCCTTCTAAGATTTCAGGGCATGAAGGCTCTGTATAAAGGTTCTTCACAGTACAGTCTCTTAACTCTGTCTCATCTACCTGCATAAGAAGTATCTTTGAAATTATTTCAAATTACAAAACACAAACTCATCTGAAAATGTATCAAGACCAAGCTATGCATCAAACTTAAAGGTTTTTCCTAAAGCCTTTATAGGTGTACCATTATCTATCCCCATCAAATTTCTCCTGAGTTGTTATGAAACACACTAACTTAATATGAAAGATTGGTTTCCAATATGAATAAGATAATGTGAAATTTTTAAGAAAAGATGCTGAAACAGTAACCTACTTAGTTTAGTCAACAGTTGACATATTTCTTACCAAAGAGCAGCGAGATTAAGACATTCATTTCTGTCTGATTCCCAAAAATATGAAAGATAAGAAAACAACCTTCCAGTTTGGGAGAACCAATAGAGTTGTTGCCAGTAAGTCAAAAAAACAATTTCACATAGGCTTTTCTTCCAGATGATCAAGTCCCTCAAAACAATGAAGCTAACATTTGCCCCATAAAAGACATCTTGGAAGCTGAAAGATTCTGAGTTTAAAGGAAGTTTTTTAATGTGAGTTTCCAGATAACAGTAGAAGTGATAGATTTCCTGTGGCACCGACAGCATGACTCCTGCAAGTACTGAACTGTAGTCCAATAGCAAGTCACTTAGCAGAGGGTGAGAAGATGCCTAAAGTGGCCCCTCTGAAGTGTGACTGTCCCCATGTCAACCTTTTGCTGAGCACTACATCCTCAGCTGGGAGCTTCTATAGCACAAATCAGTGGGTTTTTATCTTTCTGGAATTGAAGAAATCTCCTAGTTCTCATACAGCACATAAAGAAATGAGTAAAGCCAGGGTTACAATCAGTATTCCCCTTCTTGAGCGCCCCGATGAACAGCAACCAAATAAAAAGTATTACACGGTATCTGTTAAATTGTAAACCCATGTCATGAAATATGGCAATTCGCCCGCCGTAAGGCTGGATTGTGTTTTGGGACCGTGGCATTACCATTCCAGTCTAAGGTTGGAACAACATCTTCCAGAATATCCTTCCCGTAATGTCTTCAGTTAAATCTACCCAACAGAGGTCCTTGTGGAAATGTGGCGAGCAGAAGCATAATATAACCCATTATTCTGGCTGGACCATGGCAACCAGACATGGTAAAACAGGTCAAATGTGCCTAAAGAGCTCCAACTCTGAGGTTATTTTCTCAATCTCCAACCGTGCCACCAAACACTTGACTGCATTTCCCACAGAGGTAGCCATTTCCACAGATCTCTCCATGAGTTCCTCCTTCACATTTCACTTCCGTGGGATCCTTCTTGTTGCAAATTCTGCTTAAAAGAGATATTCTAGGAGTTTTCTGCTTTGGAGATTTTCCTGTGAGTTTTGACCTGCACATCAGCACTAACGCTTTAGGCCGTGAGGTAAGTGACTTTTTCTGTTCCTCTGATTCCTCTTCTTTTTTTTGTGGCACCGGGGATTGAACTCACAACCTTGCGCTTGCCAGGCAGGTGCTTAGGCTGCTGAGCTAGATCCCCGGCCCTTGATTCCTCTTCTTGAGCTTCACTTGCCTAGTTTTTCCCACATGTGCATCAAACCCAATTCCTAAAACTCATAATATTAGAGTGTTTTAACTTTGGTTTTGTTTCATTTTTGTTTTTAGTAAGTCCTGATCAAGTTTGGTGCTGAACGTAGCTACCAAATCTCAGAGAAATAAATCCGAAGTTTGTTCTCTATTATGATTGTATATAATGGCAATTAATGACTCTGTCATAGTAAGTGGGACAATAGCAGCCCACAACATCTAGGGGCAAAAGTTCCTGCTTAAAGACGGTTACAACTGGTTGTCTATAAAACTCAAGGCCTTGGGTAACCAAGTTGTAGCACGGTGTGATACTGTATTGGGAAAGAAGGAAATAAAGACTATTGAGTTCTTTGTCTAGCAATGGAGCTTGAAGAAAAAAAAATTATCATTTCAGAGCATAAAATTCCCCAAATGAGACATAGGAAAGGCTTAAAAAAAATTTAGGATTCTTTAGAAGAAATCATTATCTCTTAGACAAACAGAATCAATGGTTCTAAAAAATCCAATAAATATCTGAATCTATAAATGACTGAGTAACAGGGAATATTGAATTTGTGACTTTAAGATGTCACTTATGCTAAAGTTCAGGCATTGATTAGAAAAATAATGGAGTCCTGAAAGATCAGGCAAATTCAGGAAACGCTGACTACCTCAAACACACAAATTCTGCTGAGCACCTCTTTCCAAAAACAGTGGCTCTTCACCTCCCCTCTGAAGAATTAACCTTCCTTATCTGAAGTCTTGGCAGCAACTTGGGGAAGTGATGATCCTCTTCCAGAACCATCCTCATGACCTCTCGCTGTTTCTAGATGTTCCTCCAACATCAAGTCACCACAGGTGCCAGTAGGTGGCTGGATACAAAGAGTGACCCAAAAAAAGGTCCCATGTATGCCAAATTAATCTCCAAATTTTACCAATTTATACCATGATCACCTGTGGACTATGTACGGGAATGGATTTTAGGAATTTTGGATCAGGGTTGGAAAAATTTAATGTTACTCCTCCAGAAAACTCATCCTGCCTATGTCCTTAATGTTTAATTGTTAGAATTCAGAGATTCTAGATTCCATATGTTCTCTAGTGGACCATGGGATAAGTCTAATAGTTTGCTCAAACCTAGACTTAAAGATGATCTAAGAGGAATGAAACTGAGATGCCAGTACTTTAAAGGAAGGTAAGCAAAGGCTTAGGAAGGTTACAATGCTAAAGTATATTTAGGTACTCACCTATCAGGTACCTGTGATAGGTTCCAGAGGAGAATCACTTTCACCCAAGTCTTAAGAAATTTGTGAAAGGGCATGGCACTGTGAAACACTGTGTATCTTGAAATAACAGGAGGCGACGCTGTGTTTAACTGGGCCCCCTAAATTCAGTGGAAATGACGAAGTCTCAGATGGCTTGGGAACAAATGGGAGCATTTTGTCTCCAGAGACACGAGGTTGTAGTCATAATAATGAGCAGAAGGTTAAATCGTCAGAAAGGTTTTACACACAGTTTTTTAGTGTTGGCTGATTGACCATTTTGCCACTAAGACTAAAATAGACAGGCAGACTACTAAAGTTTAACCTTACTTATCTTGCTCTGGTGAGCGCAAGTCCATCTTAAGCAGCTTCCATAGAGATGTGTGTCTCATCAACCCATTTCCTGACTTTAGTTTCTTACCAGTACCAGATCCCCTTAAATCAGGTCCCTGTGAAGAAAACATCAGCACCCCCCTTGAAGATATCATGCCTACTCTTTTAAAATGTATATTGTAAATCTTCCTATAACACATTCCTAAAAGTACTGACAGTCATATAGCCATTTACCAGAGTAACTGTTCTTTGGAGAAAGAAATTTCCCAATTTTTCAGAGATCTGTCTTCCATAACTCTGAACCAGTATGAGTTCCTAGGACTCCAACTCTAATATGGGCTATTGGGCAGAGTATTGAGTAGGGGAAGACAAGTGATTAGTGTAACCTGGACTTCGATCCTTCCCAGAGTGGACCCAGTGACTTCCTGCAGTTGTTTCCTGGATTAACTTGTAACTGGTACAGACACTGCAATGGACGATATTGTCCCAAAATTCATGTTAAACTTATTTAGAGGTATGGCCTTTAAAAAGATAATTACAGTAAAATTATTCCACCTAGCCCGTAATCTAATCTGATGGGTGTGATTATAAGAAGAGATTAGGATATATAGTCAGACACCAGAGATACGTGCATAGAGTAAAGACCATGTGAGGACACAGTAAGAAGGTAGCCAATCTGCAAACCTAGGAGAGTCCTTGGACGAAATGCATTCTGTCAAAACCTTGATTTTGGAACCTTGCTTGAAAAAGTAAGAGAAAAGTAATGCCTATTTTTTAAGCCACCTGATCTATGGTACTATCTTACGACATTCTTAAAAAACTAATACACTAATTCTACTGGTTCTCGGAGTAGCAAAAAATAGCAAGTGAAAACCTCTATCATTTATTTCATTTACAAAAAGAGCAACCATCCTGGAAGGACTGCAAAGATTAATGCCATCATGAAGAGCGTGAGGAATGAAGGAGTGAGTAGTCCTACCCAATTCCCACTTAACTCACCTATTTGTACTCTGCAGAAGATAGGTCTTAAGGAATAACAATAGATTACTACAAACTGAATCAGCTGTTCCATTAAATTTAGCTGAAGCTCCAGAAGTTTTTGCTTCTTCTTTTTTTTTTTTTCTTTAACTGGAGTAATAAACATGGCCTTGGATTCTTAGTAGTATAACTATTGATTGTGGAAACACATTTTCTTTATACCCAAAGACCAAAAGAAACAGCTTCCTATCATTTTGAAAGATCAGCAGTGTAGTGTAACTATCTGACCTCAAGTCATTACCCAGTCTCCAGCCTTCAATCATTATCAAGTCTCAGCAACCTTGATTGTTTTGTCTTACATAGGGAAGTATGCCAAGACACTATACAGATAGTATCATGTGGATTAGATCTACAGTAACAAAAGCCTTGAAACTGTGGTAGGACACATGCTGCCAGAGAGTGAGAAATAAATACCACAGAATCCTAGGCATTGCCTGAAATTCCTACAGGTTTAATGATCTAGAGTATGTTGCAATGTGGCTTTCAGGAGGCCTTCAAGATGTGGCCTTCTTGCTGATCTTCTGCCTCATACCACTAAAAGGAATGCACAAGAGCAAATGAGCCTAATCAGATTTGGGAATCAACATATATATCATTTGAGCAGGCTGCTCTGACACATTTATTGAGTAACCTATAAAGCTCTCCATTTTGCATAGGGGGTGAGAGGAAGAGAATGCTTCAGGTTATCATGCGAGCTGCTTAATGGCTTAAACTGTATGATCCAGTGCATCCAATAGTGCTTAAAGGAATTCATGGTGAAGCTGTGGATGCCCATTATAGGTGAATCACAATAAAGGGCTTTTTAGTATCTTTGACCAAAGTTCTGTCATCCCCTACACTTACCTTTCCCTTTTGAGGAACAGCCTCTAGCTGGCTCATGGGTCCTAACAGAAACTGAATGCTTGAACATGATCAACAATTTGTTATTCAAACTAAGCTACCCATCTTGAACCGAGTATTGTCTAAACTATCAATCTTGTGACCAGTTGACCAACAGAGGGAAAACTTGGACCTGTTTTACAGATGTTTCTATACCATCCACTGGGATTGCCTAAAAGTGGCAGATTGAAATGCCGCACCACACCCAGCAGTGATGATGAAGGATCAGGGTAAAGGAAAATCTTGCCAATGGGAAAATCTTTGAGCACGGAGTGGCTATGCCTTTTGTCTGGGAGAAAAGATTGCTGGACGTAGGGATCTACACAGATTCACTGATTCATGAAAAACATTTCTCTAGTTGGTCAAGGATTTGGAAGGCACACAATTATGTCTTTTATGGCAAGATCAGAAAGGGGTTATCTGGGTAAACTGGTAAATAGTGTGGAAATTCTGTCTCTTGTGCAGCTGCTCACTGCATAGTAGTGTTAGCAGAGAAGTCTTCATGATTAAGTAGAGAACACAATCCCATTGTGGAGATCTTTCTCCAGCCATGGTCATTCCCCTGCATGATCTTGCACTAAATGGCAAGGTAAGAAGGTATACAAGGTTCAGCAACACGGGCCCCTATTCAGTAAGTTCAATCTGGCTACAGTACAGTCAGTAAGACCATAATCTGCCAATGGCAAGATCATCACTGAGCCCCAACAACTAAAGGTAGGGTGATTCAGTGAATAATATCCACCAGGGAAGAGGCAGCAACTTACTTTCATTTCTTTTGATGTGTATTTGTCCTGTCCTCAATACTTCTGGCAAAACCACTGCTCATGGATTTATGGAATGCTTTGTTCAAGCTCATGGAATTCCAATCATTATTTCTGACCAAAAGTCTCGTTTTACATTGAATAAAATGTGGTGCTAGGCTCATCATTAGGGAATTCCCTGATCTTACCATGTTCTCCATTACTCTGAACTAGTTGACTTGATGGAATCGCAGAAAAAGAGTTGATGGTTGTGCCAGCTGTGAAGCTGTACATTCTGGAGCATCAATATCATTTGTAGGAGTCAACATATGCTCTGACTCAGTGACCAAAATATAATAGTCTTTGTATCATAGCCAAGATTCATGGTCTGCAAATCAAGAAACACAAATGTTAGCAGTGCCTCTCACTACTGCACCTGATGAACAACTAGCAAAAATTTTGTGTTGTCATTAGAACTTTAGGCTATGCTGGTTTAGAAGTTTTAGTTCCCAAAGGATTGCTTCTACCAAAGAACACAATAATGGTTTCATTGAACTGGGAGCTGAGATTGCAACCCCGACACTTTGAGTTCTTTATTCCACTGAGATAACAAGCAAAGAGAGAATTACGGAACTGGTTGCAGTGTTTGCTTCTGATGAAGAGGAAACTGAAATTCTGCTTCTACTGTGTTGGTAAGGAGTATGTCTAAAACCTTAAAAAAATTCTCTGTAGTGCCATTTAGTATGTCACATTCTGGGGTAAAAGTTCATGCACTATTATAACAGTCCAATACAGATAAGGTTGCTAATATCAAAGATCCTTTTAATTAAGGCATTTTATCATAAGGAACTTTGACCAACTCAGGTGCTTGCTAAGGTCAAAGAGAATATAGAGTAAGGAGTGGAAGAAGGAAGGAACTTTCAAGTACCACCTTCAACCACTTATGACATTTTTTCCTTGTTTTGACACAAATAATTCAAATAGATGTGAACAAGTTCTCCCCTCTGCCATTTATCTACTACTCAATTTAGAATATTGGTAATGATTAATTCCGTGTCTCAGAACTTAGTCACAGTTTATCAAGTGGCAATAGTGAGTCAGGTAGAAAACAAAAGAACATCTCCCAAGGAAGAATAAAACAGTACATGGAATTTTTGCTTCTTCCTCTGAGGGCGGAGTTAAAATGTTTTGCTTTTGTTTTGTTTTGTCTTGCTTTTTACCTCCCACGTTATACAGATGCATGATTTTTCTATTGTCCTTATCTCAAACTTAAATATGATTAAAAGAATTTTTTTTAAAAAGTAGATCATGCTAAAGTGTGACTTGGTTGGTATATTCCTTCTTATGTATGACTTGGAAATCAGTATATGTTTGCTTAGAGCTCGCCAAGAGAGAAATTTGGAAGAAGCTTGGTAGGCAGAAATGAAGCAGAAACTATCACTTTCAACAGGCCATGGGGTCAGAAATAGTAACCAATAGAGGTAGAGATGCCCAGACAGCTTCAAGTTCCTGGGAGTATTTCTAATCCTTGGCCTGAGAGAGCTCAAGCCAACCCCCACGTGGGTGGTAGCAGCTCCCACTGGCTTCTCCACAAGCCCCTTTCCGCAGTTCCACCCCAGAGAGCATCCACACAGTTTTCAGGATTTTCCTACCAGCTCCATATTTCACCAAAGCACTAGGACAGAGATTTTATACTGTGTTCTGAGGACCCCCTTATTTTCTTAAAAAACACTGATGACCTCAAAGAACTTTATAAGGGTTATAACTATCAGTATTATATATTAAAACTGAGAATTTTTTTCAAAAGCAAAATGTTCACACATACATTCCCATCTTGATGCATGACCTCAAATCGTGTAACTTCCAAAAACCCTCACAATACCTGCCTGAAAGATTTTAAATGACAAAAGTAAACACAAACTAGTAGTTATTAAAATAGTTTTGACCTACAAAACATCCAGAAGGATCCAAGAGACCCACGAAAAGGTCTCAAGAATGACAGCAGATCCCCAGATTCATTTTGGAAGTTCTTGTTCCAGGCTGCTGTATTGGTGCCTTTTTCCAAACCTGTAATTCTTCTCTCCCAGCCCTTCATTTCACCTTTCTGACGTTTAAGTTCTTGTTTCTTGAGAAAATCTCTTATACTGCATTAAGGAAACAAGAGGTTTTCTATACAAAGTGGAGCTATCATAAGACAATACCACAGGCTGGATAGTTTAAACAACAGAAATGTATTCTTTCACAGGTACAGACATGAAAGTCCAAGATCAAGATGCCCAGAGTTGGCTTCCTTTGAGGCCTTTCTCCTTGGCTTGCAAATGGTCCTTATGCATCCCTAGTGTCTCTGGGTATCCAAATTTCCTCTTCTTTACGTAAAAAGGGAAGGAAGTGGCCACTGTTAATCTATTATCATGATTTGAAACTCATATTGTCTTCATTGTTCTGATTAGTTTTGTTTTATTCTGATTTGTTTGATTTTATGATACTCGATGGCATGGACAGCTATTTTAAAGATAACAAAATATATAATTGCAGCCATCGAGGATGTCCAATTATCTTGTTTAGAAACCCTGTATTGCTTTCATTGTTTTGTTTTGATTGATTTTACTCTATTCTGTGTTGTTTGATTGTAATATGTCTGAAGGTGTAGGCAACTATTCTGAAGCTAACAAGAAGCATTATGTTAGCCACTGCTGTTTTACTAGTATCTTGAACTTCTGTATTGCTTACATTGTTCTGCTTTGCTTGTCTTGGTTTTTTTGTTCTTGTTGTTGTTGTTGTTGTTGTTGTTGTTGTTGTTGTTGTTTTTTACAGGTTTTATTTTGTTCTATTTCATTTGATTTTACTTATCCCTGATGGTATGGGCAGTTATATTGCAGATAACAAGAGGCATTATGGTAGCCATTATTGATTGCTTTTTACCCTGTTTAGAAGTCATGTACCATGTTCATTGTTTTGTAGTGATTGATTCTACTCTGTTTTATTTTGTTTGGTTGTATTCTTTTCAAAATAAAATTAAATTTTAAAAAAATTTCCTCTTCTTAATGGACACCTGTCAGGTTGGATTAAGGCTGTCATGGTTTGAATATTTTGTTCCCTCTAAAAATCATATCAAGGCCAGGTCTGGCAGCACATGCCTGCAATACCAGCACTCAGGAGGCTGAGGCAGGAAGATCACCACAAATTTGAGGCCAGCCTGGGCTTACATAGTGAGTTCAAGGCCAGCTGGACTGCACAGTGATAGCCTGTCCCCAAAAAAACCAATACATACATACATACATTTCAAAACAATCCTCAATGCAGGAGGTGTAGCCTTTGAGAGGGTATTGAGTCATGAGGACAAAACAAGATTACAAGCCTTTATAAAAGGGCATGGTGGAGCCAGTGAATCCCTTTTCCCTCCACTTTCTGCCATGTGAGGACATAGCATCCCTCCCTTCCAGAGAGGGCAGTGTCCCAAAGACCACCTTGAAAACAAAGAGCAGACCTACACCAGAACTTGGACTTCTTAGCTTCCAGAACTGTGGGGAAGAATATGTTTCTGTTCTTTAGTCTCAAGTATTTTGTTATAACAGCACAAACAGGCTAAGACAAAGGCTTACCCTAATGACCTTATTTTAACTTAATCACTTCCTTGGAAATCCCATTTCTATACACAGTAACAGTCTGAGATTCTAGGGTTTAGAGATTCAATGTGTAAATTCTTAACCATAAGACTGTAATTAGACACTGTTTTCCTGATAAAACCATGATTTAAAATGCCATATACATAGTTTCACAACTTATAATGAATGCTATAAATCAAGATTGGTAGCCTATAGCAAGCACAAAATGGTCATAAGTGTTTTCAAAATGTGACAATCTCTCTCTCTCTCTCTCTCTCTCTCTCTCTCTCTCTCTGTGTGTGTGTGTAAATGAATGTGGTAACTATCCTCTAACAATCACTCACATGAATTATCCCTCCTTATATTTCTACCTTTGAGTTGTCTCATCATACATTAAGATGGGATGATTCTGTGATTATTTTAAACACTAAATGCAGCAAAATAATATAGTGCCAGTTTCAGTCTTAAGTCTCAAGAAAACTACATGGTTTTTGCTTTGATAATTTTGGGATTCTGAGCCAAGTTCTGCTGAAGAGGCCACATAGGCAACCAAATACAGGGTCCAGGACTGAGGCCACCTAGAGAAGGAGAGGTTCTGAGACTACTTAAGGAAAGAATGTCTAGTCATTCCAATTCCAGCAGTACCAGGCCTTCCAGTCATCAGCAGTGTGATGCCAGTCTTGTCAAGGAGCCAGATAGATGTCCAGCCCAATCAAGTCCCCAGATGACTGCAGACCTAACTGAGATCATGCAGGACAGAAGAACCACCAGCTAAACTTCCTAATAGACAGAGAGGCAATAGAGTAGTTGTTTTTTGGTTGTACAACAAATGAAGCAAAACTGTACTCCTCCAGAAGTCATCTGCAAAGATTAGGGCAATCCCCAACTCCCATTGAGAACTTCTGACAGCATTTCTATCCCACTAACAGATATGACAAAGGCAAGAAGCATTTTAACAATTTCAACAACAACAAAAAATACCAATCCACAAGTCTGTATTTGTGCATTCATTCCATATGGGCATGGTGAAATATTCAGAAAACTAGCCTAGGTTTATATATCTGTATCACTTCTTTTGCTTTCACTACCATTTCATGATATGTAAGGAGAACATTCTTTCTTAACTTTCTTTATATTATTAAAAATATATATAATATAAAGGCAGCAAAAACTTAAGACACTAGCTAGCAAAGCTGGTCATGAACTCTAGTTCATTTCAGCTTATTCAACTTATACTAATTATAGTATAATACTTAGTTTAGGAATAAAAGGAATGATATTGGTAAAATAGAGAAGCCAGACTTTATAGTGCATTAGTTTCACAAACCCAAGTCTTGATGCCCTCATTTGTTGAAGTTCAGTTTTTTATAAATTGCCCCTAAAAGAGAGTTTAAGTATAACATTGAGTGAGATGGGCTGCCTGGGCTGCCTGAGAAGTTTCAAACTCAATGCTGCTTTTCAAGTGGGCTTGGGGAGACTGGTGGAGGCTCTAGATTAAATTGTTGTAAAGTCCAGGATACTCTGAATGATGAGGGCTTCTAAAACAATAAAACAGTGTGAAATAAAGCTTTTTTTTTCAATCCACTTGCTACTGAATTAATCCCCCTGTGACATAACAATCTCCATACACAATAAATGAGGAAAAGAAACCAGACTCTAACTCAAAATACATCCTTTTCTCTCTGCACACTAATTTCTTCTTAAACCGTATAATATTCAAAATGTGAAATGACTTGAAAACTGGAATCAAACTGGCCTAAAGCTTATAAGAAATACTTTGTCCATATAATTAAATTGTGGATTATTGTTTCTCTGCATATTTATTTACCAGTGAACCAAAGGTTAATTCTCTCTGTCGGCAAATTGAATAGATTTGTAATTAGAGCCTTTGTTTTAATTTGCTTTAAAGATCATTCCTGTTTATGTGTGAACCACAATTCCATTTTTAAAGGTAATTGCTTCTAAAGCCCAGAGGATGCTAATGTAGATTCCAACCAATACAGTTTAATACCGAGAATTATGATTAAGGATTAACAATGTAAATTTTCATAAAAGAAGCTCAATGCAACTTTCTCAGTGGCTTTCCTGTCAGTAGCTTCCAATTACATGTCATTGAGAATTTAACCTCCAGAAACCCTAAGATATTGTACACCTGTAATAATGCTCCCCACCCCAAGCCACACTTACTGTAGGATGCAAATTCTTCAATAAACCAGTCTTCCCTGACAGAGCCCAAGGAGGAGGGAAAATAAATAATTACCATCCAAGCAGTTCCTGTTTTTCATCTCAATACTGAACCTTTCCAAAGGTTAGGCGAGACTTTAGATGAAGCCAGAGATGTTGATTATGTCGGACCCCGTAGGTCGGCCATGTCCTGAAGCAAAGTGTTTTACCCAAGATTTTCACATCAGAGCTCCACGAGCCAGATCACTGGGAGGCTTGGCAAGTACACGAGGTCACCATGTCTAAAGAGTCACTGTGTGTCACCACACAGGAATGCGACAAAGAAATGTGTTTTCTTTGAACTCTCCTCAGAGAAAACTGCTTATAAATGGAAGGAATAAACTGTGAAGGTGGGTGATAGGGGATGAAGGGAAATTAGGTATCCTTGGGGCTCTGCAGATGCCGTTTTCCTTCCAAGGAAACTGAATCTGATTAGCCACAGATTTTTTTTTTTATACTAAGAGAAGAAAGCAAATTTCAGACCAAAACTTACTTTCTGTTGATTATTGTTGAGAAGCTAAAAACTGCCAGAATTGCTTTTCTTTATTTTCTCTATTTGTAGTACCTTTAAATAAATGCTGAAAGGATATTCAAAGAATAGCAATTTGAAGAACTCCTACATCATTACAGCCATCTAGAGAGTCTCCATCTGGCCCTAACTTTTCCTCTTCTTATCGCAGTACAAAGCAATCAAGATGTGCTGTGTGGCTCCCTGTGAAACGTGCACCACACAGGTTAAACACTGTGAGCTTCACCTAAAAAAAGAGAGAGAGAGAGAGAGAAATCAGCGCCTCCCGAGAATCAGCCCTGCTGGGACTGGGAGTAGCCCACCAACAAGCCTACTAGCCTGCCTTTCTGGTAAGCCATGCAAGTCATGCAGGGCCCAGGGAGAGAAAAGTCAGATAGCGCCTCCTGTGACCCCCCTAAGCAACTGGCTGGTTTGAAGGACAGGCTGAGTTTAGAGCAACTGAGGGACAAAGAGCAACTGAATGCTTGTATTATTTGATTGACTTTGCAGGCCTGGGGCCGATGCTCTGAGCATCTATTGGGAGGATAGCAGTATGCAATATAGCAAATATGCAGGATTTCCTTCTATCTTGTTTTTGAAATCTAATATTGTTCTCACTGTTTTATTTTGCTCCAATTAATTGTTTTGCTTTATTCAATGTTCTGTTTTGAGTCATTTTATTCTGTTTTGTTTTGGTCTGGTTTTGCTATATTTGATGGAATAGATAACTACTGCGAAGATAACATGATTTACTGTAGTAGTCATTGTTGATTTCCTGTTATCCTGCTCGGAAATTCACTAACAATTTCATTGCTTCATTTGATTGGATTTATGCTGCTTCGTTTTGTTGGGTTTTATTATCTTTAAAATAAAAAAATAAAAATAAAAAAAAACTAGAGATTTTAATTTCAGAAGTACTTTATTTAAAAAAGCCATGGAACTAGTACCATTTTAACGATTACAGAGGTTAAAATGAGAAGTACACAGCATGGCCCTTCCCATCAAAAAGCATAGAGTCTACTTAGTAAAACAAAATTGCATAAACCTCCATCAAATCTTGGTCCATGCTGTGGAACCCTGTTTTTTAATTGGCCCTCATAAAACATGAAGCACAACAGTGCAGAATTATTACAGGAATGGAACTTCAGTGTGTGTGTATGTGTGTGTGTGTGTGTGTGTGTGTGTGTGTGTGTGTGTGTGTGTATGACATAGAACTTCTTGGGTCCATAGCCAAATTATAAAGGCACAGAATTAAAGTTTTTTATAGTAAGCAAGTCTCAGCTGTAGAGACAGGAGAAAGAGCCTGTGTATACAGATGCAAAATGTAAAGAAGGGAAGAGATTTCCTTAAAAATATAATCACACTGGACCCCTTATCTGGATAAGGAAGGGGGAAATGAAAGACTGTTTCTGTAGTTCTGTCTTTTTTTAGATAAATTAGCAGGATAATTGCCTTGACTCCCCTCTTCCTCCAGTGGGTGGAAACACAGCTGGGCTCTGTGTAAAGGCCAAGATGATCTTGATCCACTGGAAGATTGCAGGATCTCGGTAGATTCAGGAATGAGTCTCTGCCCTCTGCCTCTGCTCTTCTTTAGGTTTGCCTCTATAGAACACCTTTGTTTGGGGGCTGGGATATAATTAAAGTTTATCAAATTATTCCACCCCTTTCCCTATACACAATTGTAGCCTGTATTATGTTTCTTATTAAACCACCCAGGTGATTAAATATTTAAATATTTCTCAAGTACTAGTTTTGAATAGTTTCTGAACAGATCTGCACCCTTCACAATCAAAGCTTTATCTGTGGCTATGCACAGCATTTGCCTTTACCTGCTATAATCTTAAGACTTTACAAATGTCTTCATTCATCTAATCATATTTGTTGAGTAGACTAATTCATAAATTGTGTTGAATGAGAGAGGCAGTGGATCTCTCCCCTTGGTTCTGGAAACAACATGGATACTATATCTATCAGAGAAGATCAGTATCAAAGAACTAGGAAAATTTTGGAAACTTAGTTCTGCAAAGTGCTCTATTATAAAATGTTAGTCCCATAGAGATGAAGGGCTTGAATGTGTCCACTCAAAAATACACGTATTAACTAATGTGGCAGTGTTGGAAAGGAGGGCATTTGGGATTGTGTCTTATGGTTTGGTTTGGCTTGGTTTGGTTTGGTTTGGTTTGGATTGGATTGGGTTGGGTTGGGTTGGTTTGGTTTGTTTGGCTTGGTTTGGTTTGGCTTGGTTTGGTTTGGTTTGGTTTGGTTTGGTTTGGCTTGACTTGGTTTGGTTTGGTTTGGTTTGTTTGGCTTGGTTTGGTTTGGTTTGGCTTGTCTTGGCTTGGTTTGGTTTGGTTTGGTTTGGTTTGGTTTGGCTTGGCTTGGCTTGGTTTGGTTTGGTTTGGCTTGGTTTGGCTTGGTTTGGTTTGGTTTGGTTTGGTTTGGATTGGGTTGGTTTGGTTTGGTTTGGTTTTAGACAGGGTCATGCTTTGTAGTTCCTCCTTGCTATGTATGATAATCTTCTTGCCTCAGCCTCCAGAGCTCTGGGTTTATAGGCATGAACCACCACACCTGCCTGAAGAAGACTATTTGAGGGTGATTGGGCAGCATGGGCACCTTCTCCAGGGGTAACACTGAGATCTCTTGTAAAAGACTTGACAGAAAGACTTCATCAGCTCTTTCCATATCTCTTCCTCCATGTGAACACACAGCCTCTTCCTCTGCAGAAGACACAGTGCTCCCCAGAGTCTGACTTGATCTCCAGCCTCCAGAACTATTAGAACTAAACTTTCGTTCTTTATAAATTATCCAGTCTCAAGTATTTTGTTACAGCAGCACAAACAAGCTAAAAAAAGGTACCCAATGACTATTACTGCACATTATAATATCAATGTCATCTGGATTTGAGACACCCTAACTTAAGCTCTGAGGTTGAACTCCTTGTAGTTCACGTAAATGATACAATTCTGTGGATATATACATTAACCTAAAGGAATTTTTCTTGGATCTTGATGCCTAATGTTCTTGGTACTGCTAATATTTTTTCTTTTTTTTTTTCTAAACCATCTCCAGTATAAGTACATATTTCAAAAAAAATGGGTTAGATAGTCAATACTGCACAAGTAATCATTCCAAAATTACAAGTTCAAGAATCTCAGTTGTTTATTGCCAATGTTTATTTATACTGACTGTTGACCCACTATAGCACAATTTTTTTTAAAAAGGATATAACCATGGAAAATAAAACAGAATAAAACCAATCAGAACGAACTAGAGTAAGTGGTACAGGACTTTACAACATTGCAAAATCAACAATAGATACCATAATGCCTTATGCTATCTTCAAAAAATCTGCAGATACTTTCACAGTAAAAATCAAACAGAACAGAATAGAATAGAAACAGTAAAAACAAAACAATGGATACAACAAAAGACTACAAAACAACACAGTAGTACATTCAAAATGGCTACCATATACATCTTACTATCTTTGAAATAGCTGCTCATGCCACTGGGTATGACATAATCAAACAAAGCAAAAGACAATAAAATCCAACCCAACAAAACAGTAAACAATGTAGGATTTCAGAGCGAGACTATAGGGAATCAATGATGGCTACCACCCTCAGAAGGAGACCCCTCCTAGATGCCACGCTGTGTACCACTATCTTCTGAATAGATGATCAGACCACTGGCCCTAGACCTGCAAGGTCAGTGAAACACCAAAGCACCACAGGCTCTCAATTGCATTTCACCTTATAACTGTCATCAAAGCCTGTGCTTCTCTGGATCCACTTGTCGCTTGGGGCAGTGGGGGTGGGTTGGGGGGATTGACACATTTGTTTGCCAGCCCATGAGCCAGAAGGAGCTGGGATTTAACTGTCCCCCTGCCAGCAGCAGCCCATGGGGAAAGGCTTGGCTCTGGATGTCCCGGTCCAGGCAGCAGCCCACACGTGGCGCTGTTTCCGGCAGGATGGGTCTAGTTCTCCCTCCCCACAGTCCATGCTGACACTCACTCAAAGGGAGAGGCTTGGCTGTGGATCTATAGCACAATTTTTATATAATTTTACTCTCCTTAGTCTCTTCTGTTTGCTGAGAGTCTTTTCACAATAAACATGCTGTGGGCTTTACAGTTGTGGCCTATACTGTGTGTGCTCACAGCAGCTAGGTTTTCTCTGTACTTCTCAATGTATATGATGTCTTCTAAATTAATGGCATCTGTCAATCTGGAATGTTTCTGAAGCATTTAAAATTCATGAAAAAAATTTGAATGAATAATTAATTACTGGGTCTCTAATTCTAGCTAGAGCATATGTGCTAACAGTGCTAAACCATTTATCCAGAAGACTTCAAAATATTTTAAATAAAATCAATCTCTCCTCAAGGGTAAGAATCAGCAATTATGCATCAAAATACAATAGTAAAAACTAAAATTCTGCAAGTCAAGCTAGAAACTAGACTCCTTGGAGCAAAAATTTATATGTTTAAAAAATGGCCTCATTTTATGACTTCAAATTTTTAGAAGTATTCATGAACAAAAATATCAAATATAGTTTATGCATATGATCAAATACTGAGTTTTTATAAACTAGGAATACCAAAACATCAATACTAGTTATCTCAGATATTAGGATCATTGATAACTTTTATCTACTATTTTATACTTGTTTGTATTTTTTCATTTCTAAAATGAAAATATTTTCCTTTGAAAACACATTTTTGAGCCTTCCAAGAACCCAAACAGGTATCTTCCTATCTAGGAAAGCTAAATTAATTTCATATTTTTCACATCTTAAACCATCAAAAATTTTAAGAAAATCGGTTTTCCTGACCATAGTCAATAAATTGATGTTTTGCTTAAATAACCTAGTAATTTCATATAAGTCACTATCAATTAGAAATAATTAAAATAAGTTGAAATGAGCAATTAAAATTATGTATTAATTCAGTAATCATTATGAATATATCAAAATCATTATGAATAAAGCCAAATATCTTATAGAACTAAGGATTTTTCTTGTTTAGACTTCTTTTGAAAGCCACATTTTTTGTAAATGTAAGATATTTCTCCACTTATGGTGAATTATAGAAGTGTTCTTAAGTTGTACTATTAAAATACACATGAAAATCACATATACCCTAAAATTTTTTTTATTATTGTCATTATTATTTTAATAACTGGTGTGATTCTACATAACTGCAATATATACTTGGGAAGTTGACAATTTCTAAAGTGTGGAATTCACTTGCCATAATACTAAAAGACTTTTATTTGCTCAGTATTTTATTTTAATGTATTTGGCGAGAGCCATGCTGTTACAGTGAAATTATTCTAAAAGCACTTGAACTAAATACTTCAAATAAAAACAATGCAATCTTGACATGGAGAGAAGAAAAAGCAACATAATCAGTCAACAGGGCTGGCCAATTGAAGCCCATTCAAGATGTTTAAAAAAAAAAGTATAACATATGGTCTCTGTTGTAAACAAGCTTATAGTTTATTAAGAAAAATCCATGAACTCATTAATAACTATGAAAAGCTAACCATAAATTTATGTGGTGTTGATTATAGAACAATAGATAATCAGCAAAAAAGAAAAATCGAGTGTAGGGGGAAACTAACCATCATAAACCGTTTCCTGGGGGAGAGAGAATTCAGGAAGAGACAAGAAAGATGAGTGTGGCCTGGTTAAGAGACACAGAGAGATGCTATTTCAAAAAAAATGGAAATTGAAGGCATGTGACTTACAGTTCTATGGGGAAATGAGAGGCACCAGGAAAAGGAGAGAAGATTTGATAAGCAAAAGCAATGGAGGTGAAAGAATGGGATTTATAAGCCTGTCTTCACTTTTCCAGGCGCACATGACCGAACACCACTGAGTCTATCCAATCTCCAGGCCATGCTCCTTGGAGTCTCTCAGAGGAATTTATTATCAAGGCAAAATATCGAATATCAGGTGTAGAATGGGGTAAATGTCGACTGATGCTTGGATTTTGTGCTAGACACAAATCTTCATATCCAGACAGTCTTCTAAAAGTTTATTTCATTTTAAATTTGGCTGCTCTGGAATTCCACTCTATTTCTTGACCCTCCTGATCCTTTCCTGGATTTTAGTTTATGGATTCTGAGCTCATTAAGTAGCATGGCTCCTCTGGTTCCATCCTGGCTGTGGGGTTTGACTCTGACCTTTCTCATCATCATATTCTACAAAAGCTAGATAATTTATAACTCAAAAATCTATGAATAGATAATGTGATACATAAGTGCTATATTTATTTCAACTATTTGTAGAAAGCTTGGTGTTTGGGCTTTATGCAAATTTACTGAATTAAAACTGAGTAATTTATGACAGGAAACTTGAATCTAATCTTTTTCACTTGGGAGTTTGAAGAGAATGAAGGGGAAATCATTGGAATGAATATGGATTTGTTTTGCACAACGGAAACTCATATGTGGAAATGATCTACAGGGCATTCAATTCAGGTTCCTGCCAATGCAGAATTGCTTCCTGCCATAAAACTTCAGAGGTCGAGTCCAGGCTATTAAAATATGACTCAGCCTCCACCAAACATCAAGGACAGTATGTTTGAGTCCTGTACAATACACTTCAATACAAACTGTAAACTCTACTACCTATCCACACCTAAACAGGTTCCCCACTTGTTATTGGCTTTAGAGTACTAAAAATTTAGAGTAGATACAGATAGATGAGGATATAGATAGATATAGATGATATAGATGACATCGATATAGATACAGATATAGATACAGGTAGATACAGATAGATGATACAGATATATAGATATAGATATAGATAGATGGATTTAGATAGTCTATCTTAATTTGGCTTATTGAATCTGTTTTGTAAGTTGCAGTCTTCCCCTGAGGGAGTATAATAAAAGCACAAGTCTCTCTTTTGTACATCCTAGACATAGTCCAAAAAATTTGGATAACCCTAATCCCTACACTTTGGTTACCACACGAAGCAAACTACCATCAAGTAAGCTTGTTTCAGGCAGTTCTTTTGGTCTCTTCTCTGGTTTCAATAAAGGTAAACCCAACTAACTCATGACCCAATTAAGTAATCCCCATGTGACTGCTAAATGAATGGGTAAATGAATAAATGAAAAAGCATAAATCCAGTCTTGAACATAAATCTTGTAGTGGCAATGCCCAGCCTAAAATATCCATCTTTCAGTGGGATTCCTGTAGCTTTTAAAATAATAACCAAATCTTCAATATGACCAACAAAGCCTGCAGAGTCACCAGTGTATTTTTTAGAAAAAGAAGAGATGGTGGATACAGACCAGGCTTACGGAGATCGTTGGAAAAAGACAGATTTGTTCTGTTTTTCACCATCTAGTTTGTTTTACTTGAGGATAACAGTAAAAAATATTTATATATATATATATATATATATATATATATATATATATATATTCTAACAGGGAGATCTATTGGATATGATGGGTAAGTGAGTAACGCAAGCTCTGATCTTGGGGGGAAATGACTAATATAATACCTGATTCATTAAGGCCACCTACTCCCAAAAGTGCCAGACATAGGGGGCCAGAGATTTGATTCTGGAGGAAAACAAAGAGAATGAACCAACAGTTGAGTCATAAAGCATGTCCCAGGTTGGGAATAAGGTTGCAACTATCATATGCTCTGGAGGTTAATACTCAGGCTACTTTCTGAATGAAGATTTTATATTTTGTCCATCTTTCAAATTAATTAAAAGTTGAATATTATTTGTTAAAACATGCAGGATCCGTGTTGTCTTTTATTTTCTGTGGTCCCAACTACCTTTTCTGGGTTTCCTCCAACTGAAATAATGTGACACAGAATAACTTTCTCAAATTGATGAAGATTTTCAAATGGAAATCAAATGGTGTGGAGACCAAAATAAATAAATAAATAAATACAACTTAACATTTACAAACAAATGGAGTCCCAACTTTGAGCTGTCAATCTGTGAAGCTTTTCATTAGAAGTTTTAGAGTGCTTTCATCACTAATTAATAGATAACAATATGTTGGACAAGCAAATAAAATACTGAGAAAACTAATAGATACACATTTCAAAAGCTATTTAACATTGACTTCATCTCATCAGAGTGCCATTATTTTAGTGTTTTCTTCAATGAGAACTGACACTTGGTATATTAGACTAATTATGAAATAGAACATAGCGTGTAAAATAATTACAGTCAAGCCCTCACAATCAGGCCTTTACCTTCCCTTTCTCATTTTCTTCCTCCCAAACCCCCAGCCACTCTTCTCCCAGCATCCTTTAAATCCTTGTGGCCTGCCTCATCTTTTGCTCATAGCATTTTTTCCTGGAATCATCTCTCTTGGCTTTTAATGGCTTTGAGGACAAAAATGAAGACTTACTAATCTTTGTATCCCCTACATGTTCTAGCACAGCACCTGCCTATTAAAAAGTACAAATATGGGGAGTAGAGAGTTTGACCAATGGGAACTAAGTTACAGTTAGATAGAATCACAAAGCTCTGTACAGTGGCTATGACTACTAAACACACTGTACATTTCAAAATGCTGAAAAGAAAGCGTTATGAAAGTCTTCACCACAAAGAACTGATAAATGTTCCAGGAGATAGATTTAACCTGATATAAATATTACACAACATATGCACATATCAAACATTGCATAGTGGCCCATTAATATGGACAACTTTTTTCAGATTTTTACTAGTCCATGTTTACAGTAAATAAAGTTCACCTTCCTTGTGTGGGGTTGGCACATGTCTATAATGCATCTTCATTCTTTTTTTTCAGCCCCTTTTCCTCCTTCCCACTCCCTCCCACTTGAGAAAGGTCTATCCTCCTACTTCATATTATCTCTCTTTCATTTTGCTCTTTATTGATAATTTGAGTTACAAATGTAAGAGAAGTCATGTGATATTTAAGCTTGTGTGTCTGATTTACTTCACTTAATATTATGGTCTCAAGGTGCATTCATTTCCCTACAATTGAATCAAATTTGTCTTTCATTATGGCACAGTAGTACTCTGTCACACATAAATACCACATTTTCCTTGTCCATTCATCTGTTGATGGACACGTAGGCTGCTTCCAAGATGTAGCTATTATGAATTATGCTGCTATAAATATGGATATGCTTGTACTACTGCAATATGAGGTCTTCCACTCTTTTTGGAAGATACCTACAAGCGAAATAGCTGAGTCAGACAGAATTTCTAGTTTTACTTTTTTGAGGCTATCTCCATACTGATTTCCACTAATACTAGTACTATACTAATTTATATTCCCACCAACAATGCAGAAGGGTCCTTTTCCCCTTGCTGCCTTGCTAGCATTTGTTATTATTTGTTTTCATTATGATAGCCATTAACTTTATGTTTTTCGTATCTGTGAAAAGCTTTTAAAGTATACCATAAATACTTATCCAAAGAACTGAATTTTCATTATTGACTTCAGTCCTTATTACAGAAATTCTCATAGCAGAGAGTACATAAGGTTTGCCAATGGATACCACCACCCTGTCTTAATTTGAAAAGAATTAGCTTTTTGGAACAAGTAAATAAAATGAGCAAAAGCAAGTGGGCAAATTGAGACAGTAAAAACTGTAAAAACCAATTCAATGGAAGAACAATTTCCTTACTACCTTAAATGAGTGTGCTGGGCAAACGTACAGATGCTAAAGAAACATTCTCATTTAATTAACAGTGCCTGTTAGACTTCATCAAAATTAGTCTCCATTTTGAGGACCTTGTAGCTTCTGGCTTTGCTGTTTAGCTTCAGATTCAGGAAAGTCTGGCTGCTTTCTATTGAAATTGTCTCCTCTTTTGAATTTCACTCCTCCCCAAGGCACGCTAGAAGAGTGAATCAATCCTGTTTAGGGTGAAAGGACTTGGGTAATTAGATGAACCATTCAATTTATTTGCAGACGTTCCTTAGATGTGTAGAATAACTTCAATAAAGCTCACATTCATGCCAAGATAGAGGGGCACTAAGCTGTTAGGTTAGCAGAGTTAAGAACAATTGAAGTATTTCATACACAGTTGCCTTAGTCTCAGTGATTTTAAAAGATGTAAATGTTTTAGGTTTAAATAATAATGAGGATAATAATGTTTATCAAGTGCCGTAGGTGTCCTACTATTAGGTTTGGGATCTTAAATATCATTCAAAGGCCCACATGCTAAATAAAGGCTAGCGCACCAGCCCCTGGCACTACTGGGAGACAGTAGAACGTTTAGAGATGAGGTCTAAGGTAGTAGGACATTAGGGCAAGGGGACACGCCCTTGAAGGGATATTGAGACCCTGGTCACCCTCTCTTTGCTTCCTGGCCACCACCGTGAGGTGAGCAACTTTGCTGCATGACGCACTCTGGATGGCGATGTTCTGCCTCACCACAGGCAACAAAGCCATGGAACCAGCCAGCCATGGGCTGAACCCCAGAAGCCATGACTCAGAATAAATCTTTCCTCTTTATAAGTTGTGTACCTCCGGTACTTTCTTCCAGTGACAGAAAGCTGACTAACACTACTAGTATATAGTAGTACCTACCACCAGTTGATTCAATTAATACTCACAAATAATAAGACATGAATGTCCTATTTTTGTAGATGAGAAAACCAAAGCATAGAGAGATTAAATAAGGTATTGAGAGCCACACAGTTGGAGAGCAGAGGTGAAACAGACCCAAGACAAGCTCTATACATCTCAGTCTAACTACTATGTAGCACAGACTGGCCTCCAACTCAGAGCAATCCTCCTGCCTCAGCCTTCCAAGGGCTGGCATTACAGGCACGTGCCACCACACCCAGCCTGAATTACAATGTTACATCCCAAATTAATTATAATGCCCCCAAAATTAGGTGGCACCTGAGAAGAAGTTGGCAAGTTTATGATCTAAAACTCTCATCAATAAGATTTTGAAAGAGGATAAGAAAGTAAGTGGGAAGTTGAGACAATTTTTTCTACATCTGGGAAATGTGAGAACAGAGAGACATCGCTCTGTCAGTGATGTAACACCACCACATGAGGAAGAGATCCGCTGGGACTTTAAGCAGACACATGCCACCAACACTGGATGCAGGGTTGTGTGAGGAGAAATCTGTAACCCATAGGAGTCTATCAGCTACACAAGTGTGTGCAAATATCTGTTGGCCTGCAATCACATTAAAAATGCTTTGTTCTGTTTTCCAGCTCTATGCTTATGTGGACCAAGGTTACACAGGAAAAGAAAGAAAGATAAAATAGTGGCTGGATGACTGATGACCCAGCTGGTCTCTGCTGGATAAATGTCCAACTGTTCAATATTTTTAGCAGCGCTTTGAAAATATAATGCTTTTCCCATCCTTTCAGGTGCTGTGAAACAGAAAAGATTAATATTATTAACATTATTTAGATAATAAATTGAATTATAGAAGTATCTCAGTGAACTGAAACAAGCTGGATGTAACAACCCACATCTGTAATCCCAGCACTCTGGGAGGCTGAGGCAGGAGGTGTCACAAGTTCAACCCTGCCTGAGCAATTCAATGACTTAGTGAAACCCTGTCTCAAAATAAAAAAGGGGACTATGGTTGTAGCTTGATGTGAGGATCCCACATTCAATCCCCAGTAGTGGAGCCTATGGAAAGGAAGGTGATAGGACATTGTGCTGTTAACTGTCACTATTTAAGACAAAGTCTGTTCAGAGGAGAGTGACCAGTCTGCTTTAGGAATGTGTGCTATAAAGAATGGATGGGGAACAGAGGATATTTAGCTGGAAGAAGAAAACACCACCACCAAATTGGACAGAGCTCTTGCAATGGGAAGTACAAGGGCTCTGAAGATCAAAGCAGAGTTCAGTCCTTCACGTAGTATTCTGAGATCTAGGGCAACCACTTAACCCATCAGCACTCAACACTCTCAACCCATACAATTTATTTGTTCCTAAATTATCTAGACTCAGTATGCTGAGTATTGAGAATACAGAAATGAAGAGCAAAGCTTTGACATAAGAGAACTTATAGTTTTGTGACCAAGACAGACACATTTCAGACTATTAACATATAAAGCACTGATGTCCTGGGAGTTCAAGGACAAGAACTCCCCTTGAAACAAGGCATGGTTTCGGGGTGAGGCCTGTTCCAGGGCTCCCTCTCACCTTCAGCTGGGGTGCTGGCATGTTTGGCGTCCTTCACTGATAGATGCATTGTCACCCTCTCTGTCTCATCTCCCTGTGTCTCTTCACGTAGTGTTTCCTCTGGGGATATCCATCTCTGTGGCTGATGTACCCTTTCAGAAGGACGCAGTCACAGGATGTCATCTATCCTAATGGCATCGCCTTACCTTGATCATCTGTAAAGACTATTTCCAAATAAGGACACATCCATAGCTCCTGGGGATTAGGATTCAACACTGTTTTGGAGGAATAAAAAAATTCCACCCATGATACCTATCTAACTTGAAATAATCATATCAATGTTTCCTTTTTATAAACCCTTTTTCTTTTTGTAAATAGGAGGTATAACAAAACCTGTACTCCCATATCAGCAAAAGCCTCTGGCCCTCCCCCTGACCCTAATTTTCTACCGCAGATCCTTCCTCCACCTCTGTCTCTACTCCAAACCTCAATTTCATCTTCACCCATTCCTAATTCCCACTCCCTCTTTCTCCTCGTCCCTACCTCCAGGGGAAATGATGTCAGCGATACTGCGAATGTCACTCATGGAAGTTGAATAAATGTTTTAGTAATGCCTTGAGAGTTTTTAAAGTTGAAGACACAATGGTTCTTTATTTTAGCCTCCCTCAAAGTTCTTCCCCTAAAATAACAACAGAGAACAACAAAGGTTCTCTAAAGAAACAATGAGATTATGCCAGAAATGAGTAGGGGCTCATAATCTAGGAAAGATACACTAAGATGGATCATAGGCCGATCTGGAGAGGTTGATGCAAGGAGAAGCTTTTAAAGGCAATAAGGAGAATTTCATGGAAGCTATTTTGATATAAAGTTCCTTCGTCATACCACCTCATTGCAGGAGCTCGACCATTACTCATTGGTAATGCTGACTGTTGCTGGCGAGATTATTTCAAAGAAGCAGCTTATCTGAATGTTTTCTGCTGTCAGACAGTTCTTGTGGTAGTTCTTTGTGTTGGCCTTTGATTTGATATACATGACTCCATTTTGCTTCTGACAACATTCACAATGTGCAGTCAAATTAAACGATGCTATTAAGTGGGACACGGTGGTGCATGCCTGCAATTCCAGCACTCTGGGAGACTGAGGTGGGAGATTGTAAATTCGAGCCTCATCTTGGCAGGGAGATCCTGTCTCAAAAGTTAAAATAAAGAAAAGACTGGAGATGTAGCTCAGTACAAAAGCCCTAGGTTTAATTCCCAGTACCACCAAAAAGAAAAAAAAAGGGTGGGGGGATGCATAAAAATATTCTTGAAGTCGAAATGCCCTCAAAGTAAAAACTACCAGAACAACCAAGATAACACATCATTTAATAAATTACGTGGTTCAGAAGAGTCTTGGGTGGCTCAGTTGTGAAGACCGGGCCCAAGCTGGAACTAGAAGGATAAATGATAAATTAATCAGGCAAGGAAAGGAACATTCTCAGCTGAAGGAAAAGCAAACACAAGGGTGTGGTCCTGATAAGGTAGGAAGCTAACCTGACTGGGGCACAAGAGGAAGAGGGCCAGTCAGGGGCCCAGCACTCAAGAGCTAGAACACCTTTGATTATCTACTTATTACTATTTCAGATAGCACTGCAGTAGAGAATAAGCAAGGAGTCCCACAGTAACCAAGGAGAACATGCTCATAAGTATAATTTCAAAAGATCATTTTAGCAACCGGGAGCAGAATGAATTAAGATGTGAAAGCCTGGCGATGAGAAGACCAGTGAGAAGTCTGTATTCATGCAGAGGAATGACCATGGAAAAACACCATCAGGTGGCAAGCAGAAGAGGGGCGATACCTCGTAGCTGTTTGTGAAAATATTCAGCAGATAGAACCAACAGGACTTCAACGAGGGCCACATGGAAAGTAAATGAGTGGTTTCCAACCTTAACCGCCCATCAGAGGCACCTGGGAGGATTTTCCAAATGCAGTTTCTTTGGCCCCATGAATCTGAACGTTGGCTGTTTACACCGTGAGCCTTCGAATATTTCCTTCAGCCAGTTTCTGGGACTAAATATGGGCCTATACCTGTTGATTCAGGCCCAGATTAAATCGTACGGAAGGAAAGACTATGTGGTAGCTATCTTAGTCACTTTCTAGTCACACTTAGTCACCCAACACCCACCACATCAGGAGAATTTTATTTTGGCTCACGGTTTCAGACCATGGTGGAAACCAAGGCAGAAACAGGATGGTCAAGGTATTTATTTACTCGAGGAAAAGATGCTCAACCCACAGCATCCAGGAAGCAGAGAGAGAAGGCAGGAGCTGAGGAGGGAGATAAACCCTTCCAGATTAACCCCCGGCAACCCAGTTCTCCAGAACAGACGCCAGCTCCTACCAGCTGGAGTCTCCACACTCATCTGACAATTAATCTCCCGATGAGCAAAGTGCCCCCGTGATCCAATCGCCTTCCACAAGTCCCATCTCTAAATGGA
Source organism: Cuniculus paca (assembly GCA_004365215.1). Lineage (NCBI taxonomy): Eukaryota > Metazoa > Chordata > Mammalia > Rodentia > Cuniculidae > Cuniculus > Cuniculus paca. Next base: position 2,012 of record RJWT010002699.1, on the reverse strand, counting down.
TGAGCCTGTGGGGGAAACACTAGATCTAAACTATGACAATGGTGAGACAGTTTAGAGATACACCAGTGTGTTGGAACCTTCTCACTGAATGTAATCAAGGGAGGGCTGGCAAACAAGCCAAAGGAAAGTGATAAAAAGGCTATCAACTTGCCAGAGGAGAAAAGCTCCTCATGTGCAGTGAGGAGGAACTAAAGCCAACTGGGGCAGCAGCCCGGCTTCCAAAGGAAGGCTGGCACCCCGACCCTCTCTGTGCACCCCCTTTGCTTCAGCTATGGCTTTCAGTGTTGTCTCACTCTGACCTGGCTTGATTTTCAGGTTCTGGCCTTGAAGCTGTCTCTGTTTCCATGACAACCTAGATCTGCTTGAGCCATGCTTACTCTGTAGCTGCTGCATCTGGATTTACGCACCCCGTGGTTCCAACTTGTCACCATCCCTGAGGCTGTCTCCATCTGGTGCACCCCACATCTGGTCTTCAGCTCCACCCAAGCCTTCCTAATTTCCAGCCTGCTCCCGTCCATATTCAGACCCTGCTCCTGGCTCAACCACAGATCTCCCCTGCCTGGTCTATTCTGTCCTTGGCGTGCTGGGGCGGTTTCCTATATGAGATTATGACAATCTAGTAGCTTCCTGTGCAGACTGGTAAGCAGGAAATGATAGCCATTAAAAGAACAAGCTTTAAATTCAGGCTTCAATCAAATCCAGACTGTGTGACAGTAAGCACATGACCCTGTCTCTCTAAGCTCCAGCTTGCAATCCCACATGATAAATACACCTAACCTAAGTGATAAGGCAAAATTGGCCTAGTCAGTTTCACCAATTCAGGAGAAATACATGACCAAGGCTCTTTTTAATTATAGTTAATATCTCAAGCAAACATCCAGACACTTTGTTAACAGAACGTTCAACATCTTTCTCTTGAAGTGTAACCCACCCCTAATGTCAAACACTCCAAGATTTCTAAGGATTTATTCAAGCCAAAAAGATCAGCTCTAGGTATATCAGGGAGATACCTGGAGCTGTGAGTCAGTCCACAGACCCCATTTCTGCCACACGGTGTGATACAAAGACTATCCCTGCCACTGGTGGGGACTTGTTTTTACTGGCTCCTATGCCCCAATCAAAGGGTGCCTCTCTCTTGGGCTTAAAGTTACAGACGGTTGTTTAACCACAGCTAATCCTTCAGGCTCTTACACTGGGTTTCAGGCTCTAATTCAGCTATTGCTTCCCCTACACACATTCTAAGAACTACTTTTCAGGGCTTCAGTATTCTAGTTCCCTAGGGTTGCCATAACTCACTACCACAAACTGGGGACTAAAAATAACGGATATTTATTATTTTGCAATTCAGAAACACAGAAGATTTGCAGACATAGGCACAGGTAAGGACTCTCTAAACAAAACTCCAGTTGCTCAAAAAATAACATCAAGAATCAACAAATGGGATTATTCCAAATTATGAAGTTTCTGCATCACAAATGAAACAACCAATAGAGTGAAGAGACAAACTATAAAATGGGGGGAAAAGTTTGGTAGCTACTCCTTGGACAGAGGACTAATATCTAAGATATATAAAGAACTCAAAAAAATTAGACCTCGCAAAGTAAAAGACCCAATCAAAACATGAGCAATTGAAAGGAACAGATGTGTCTCTGAAGAAGTACAAGTGGCCAATAAATAGATGAAAATATATTTAAAATCTCCGGTCATTAGAGAAGTACAAATTAAAACAATACTGAGATTTCATCTTACTCCAGAAAAAAATAGCTATTATCAGCCGGGCGTGGTGGCTCACGCCTGTAATCCCAGCACTTGGGAGGCTGAGACAGGCGGATTGTTGTGAGTTCGAGACCAGCCTGGACTAGAGTGAGCTCAAGGCCAGCCTGAATGGCATAGTGAGACCTTGTCTCAAAAACACCAGAGCTGGGAATCTAGCTCAGCGGTCTAAGTGCCTGCCTGGCAAGCGCAAGGTCGTGAGTTCAATCCCCGGTGCCACAAAAAAAAATAAAATAAAA
>RJWT010002698.1:0-39601 GCA_004365215.1 Cuniculus paca | reverse complement strand
GACTGACGGGGGAGACACAGTGTAAGCCTGACCGTGATAGTCTCGGGGTGTGCGGTTCTAAGCAATTTGAGATAGTCTCTTGCTTTTACTCATCTGTATTTTCTAAACACTTTTCAAAATAGTCTTACTGTTTAAAAAAAGTTACTGCCAACCTACAAACATATACTAAAACATTTAAAAATAAATACATAGAATAAAAAAGAGTCAACAAAAGCAAAAAGAAGAAATTATTATTTTAAAACTATTTTTTGTGAACTTTCCAGAAGACCCCACCAACCACACCAAATTGAGGTAAAACAAAACAAAGAAAACTTCAAGTAATAAATTACATTCTTTTCCTCAAAAAATTAAAAATAGAACTACCGTGTAATCCATCAATTCTGCAGAGTGTATATGTCAAAAGAAATGCCATCAGTATGTTAAAGAGACATCCATATTCACATGGTCCTTGTAAAATTATTCACAATAGCCAAGATAGGGAAAGAACCTAGCTAGTGTCTGTTAACAGGTGCATGAATAAAGAAAATGTGGTATAGATGCACAATGAGTATTAGTAAATCATAAAAAAGAAGGAATTTTGCCATTTCCCACAATATGGGCGAACGTAGAGGACATTATGCTAAGTAAATAAGCCAGGCACAGAAATATATAAACTGCACAATCTCTCTTATGGGTGGAATCTAAAATGCCAAGTTTATAGAAGCAGAGTTGTCTCCGGTTGTGAGGGGCTGGTGGTGGCAGGGTGGGGAAAGGGGCGAATGGTCAAATGGTGCAGTTTCTGTTAGACAGGACAGGTAAGTTTTAGTGATTTATTCAGAGTGACAACAGTTTATAATTTTGCACTGTATCTTTCAAAATTGCTAAAAGTAGATTTTAAATGTTCTCCCCACAAAGAAGTGTTAAGTGTGTGAAAGGAAAGGTAGCTTGATTTAATCACCCCACCATGTATCTGTATATCATGACATCACATTGTCTGCCATATATCTATAAAATTATGTTGTCAGTTAAAAACAAAATAAAATAAAAAACATATATCATTAGAAATTACATTTTCACCATCTAATCATTTTATTTTATTTTTTTTAGGCTTGAGGGTCATTATTTCAGGAAATAGAGAAGCAAGTATAATGGTTGAAGAGAGGGAAGGGATATAGGAAAAAAGAAGAATTAAGATATGTTATGTACAGGTACAAGTTCCCTATGACGAATGCGATCATTATGTATGGCAAATATATACTAATTAAAAGGGAAGTAGGTATATCCCAGAATATACCTGAAGGGTATATAAAAGGTAGATGACATTTACTTGAGGTCTTAAGTAGGGCATGGCAAGAGCATGGCCACTGTCTAGTAGCCAGGTGGCCCTTATGTGAGGTGACCTCATGTAAGCCAGGTGCAGAACACCCTTCTATCTGATTGTCCACAGAATCTTGATTTGCTCAGCTTGGGCCATCAATACCCCAGCTAGCAGTGAGGACTGATTTATAATTATACAGCATTAAGTTGTGCATTGAAAACTATTATCAGTTACCATGCTCACAAGTGTGAATAATTACACACCTCATTGAGAGACCGACCAGTATTCTGTGCAAGTGTAACCTTTTCCAGTTTTAAGGGAGCAATTTTCAGCGCTTAGCACTGAATCACCCACAATAATGCTCCCAAAAGGGGCAGCTTGGGATTTGGAAATCTGATGGGGGAAAGGGAAGAGGAAAGAAAAATCCAAATAACTAGATAAAGTAATTTGGGAAGGGAATAACTACATCTCCAATGAGACTCTCTCAGCATTTTCCTAAGGGTAGATTTACAACTGGTCTCATTTTATTTAACAGGCATTTTTTGACTCCTGCTGTCTGACAGGAGCTATTTAGGTCACTGATTACCTATAACACATGCCATTTATTCACTAAGAATTTAGAGAGTGTTTATTACTTGCCCACCGTTGTTCTAAGTGTAGATTCTTGTGTTACATTAACAGAAAGAAATCTCTGCCCTGGTGGGGCTTACATTCTAGTGGAAGAATACAATAAATGAGAAAAAATATAGTATGTTAGAAGGTAGCAAGCACCATGGAATAACTAGCACAGGGTGAGGGGCATCAGGTGTGTGTGTGTGTGTGTGTGTGTGTGCACTCAGTTTTGTATTATTGAGTATTGCCCTTAAAAGATATGTCCAAATTCTAGCTGTGGGACCTATAACAGTAGTCTTATTTGGTAAAAGTGTTTTGCAGATATAATTAAAGGTCTCAAGATGAAACCATCCTGGAGTATTCAAGTAGATTCAAGTGTCTTCCTCAGAGAGAAGGCAGAGGGAGATCAGAGACAGATGGAAAGGCAGGCAGAGATGAGAGTGACAGCCCTACATCCTCCAGCCCCAGCCACGCTGCCCTCTGGGTCCCAAAACACACACATATACAGATGTCTTTGCAGTGGTGAATTGTGTGTCACTGTGCTTGTATTGCAGATGAGATGGGCTTGAAAGGTTCAATAGACATGCTCACATAGGAAGTAAGGAGCCGGAATTGAAACTCAGAAACCAGAGCCCATCTTGTACCTCAGTAAATGCTTCATTGTCCCAGAATAAGAGGTGGGGGGCATGAAAAACAAATGCTGTCCTAAGGACACACCTGAGATGCTGCACCTTGTGCCCCTGAGCCCTGCAGGTGCTACTTGGGTGACAATGGACAAGGAGCTGTAGCTGAGCAACATGAGGGCTCCCCAGGGCCCACACTGCAGAGGGGACCAGGTGACACTTTGCTGGGTAGATATCAGGACAGAAGACTTAGCCTCCCCTCCCCAGTAGTGTAAGGCTGCTATCTTTACTCTCACCTGCAAAATGGGCTTAGCAACATAGAACTTACCACTGCAAGGACATATGTACAGGTCTGTGTTTTGGTAAAAAAACAAAAAAAAAAGTTTGTGTCTATAGTTGCTAAGAAAAAAAGAAAAAGTAGAGACTAAAATATATCTGGTTTCACTTTTGTTTTTATTTATTCTTTTGAGACAGAGTCTTGCTATATAGTTCAGACTTACCTTGAATTCTTTATGTAGCCCAAGCTGGGTTTCAACTTGCTATCCTCCTGCTTCGGCCTCCTGAGAGCTGGTATTACAGGTCTCCATCACCATTATCCATGATGTACTTTGAGAAGGTCTGGAAGAGAGGAGCTCAAAGCCTTCAAACATAAGGAAATGACAAGGAGATGGAGATGCTGATTACCCCGACCATGCTGCATGCATATGTTGAACGATGACACCGTACCTCACTATTATGTACAATTACTGCATGTTAACAAAAACAAAAATTTTAAATCCTCTATGGCTTCAACCACCATTAGATTTTTAAGTTACTTATAACTGAAAACGTTCTGAAGTGAGACAGTAACCCTGTATTTAACATTCCCTTGATGCTAGTGACCTTTCCCATGTGGCGAATCTGGCTCTTCTCACTAGATTGGTTAATTCGCTCCTTTTTTGTCTCAGTGGAGAAGACTTGCTGCTTTCCAGTCTTCTCATAGTTTAACCTGTTGGCTATGTGAAGGCTCCCGTCAAGAGTTAAGTTGGCTCATTCACAATCCAGTTTATGGGACCTGTTTATCTATCTTTAGCTGTGATGGCAGGAATGTCATTGCTTTGTCAGAACTCCTGGTGGCTTCCCCATGGCCATCTCCAGCCGACTGAGATGCCAGCCAGGGCTTAGCAGCCACGGCTGCAGAAGGGGTAGGGGCTGTGTCACTGCTCTCCTTCCTGGCTCCACTCAGCGGCTCCCCCTCATGCCCTCACTCTCCAACCCCTAGACTCCCAGACAGCTGTGAGTTTGCACCATTCGACTGTAAGCAAAGGAGCAAGGGAAACCAAGTCACTCTTAGCCACTGTGACTATGATGGTTGATTTTATGAATCAATGTGGCTGGGCCACAGTGCCCAGGTAATGTGGTCAGACATTACTGTGGGCGTTTCTGTGAGGATGTTTGGGGATGAGATTCACATGTAAATCAATGGGCTTCGAGTAAAGACGACTGCCCTCCTTTAGGCAAGTGGACCTCATCCCACCACTTGAAGGCCTGACCAGAACAAAAGACTCACCTTCTTCAAGCTGGAAGGAGTTCTGGAGCAAGGGACCTTTAGATTTTGGACTGTCACATCAGCTCCATCTTACATCTTCAGACTGCTGGCCAATCCTACAGATTTTGAAAAGTAAAAGTTACTGTAATTGTGTGAACCAATTTTTAAAAAATCTCTCAATTTCCCCTTATCCTTTATATACAGTAGTCTCCCTTTATCCAACAGGGATTCTTTCCAGGTTCTCCAGTGGAGGCCTGAAGTCTTAGAGAATACTGAACACTATACATGCACAGTATCCTTAGTTCCCTGGGGACCACTTCTAGGACTGTTGCAGACACCAAAATCCACAGATGCTTGATTTTCTTTTATAAAGTGGCATAGTATATGTATATAACCTATATACAACCTTCAATATACCTTAAACATCTCCAGGTTACTTAAAATACCTGATATAAAAGCTATGGAAATGGTAGTTATACTATTGTTTAGGGAATAATGACAAGAAAAAAGTCTATGCATGCTCAGTACAGACAAATATTTTCAGTCTGCTTTGGTCTAATTCACAGACATAGCTCCAGCGAATACTTAAGGTGATCTGAGCTAGTTCTTTCCCTGTGCATATATACATATGATAAAATTTAATTTATAAATTCATCACAAGAAGAAATGAATCATGACTAATAATTAAATAGCACAATTATAACAATAAATTAATAATAGTTATGTGAATATGGTCTCTCTTTTTTGTCCTAAACATTCCATTATACTGTTTGTTTGTTTGTTTGCTTGTTTATTTTGAGACAGGGTCTCGCTATGTAGTTAAGGCTGGTCTTGACCTCACTATGTACCCAGGATGGTCTCAAACTTGCAGTGATCTTTCTTCCTCAGCATTCCAAGTGCTGGGATTACAGGCATGTGCCACCATATCCAAGTGTACTTGCTCTTCTTGAGATGATGTACAATAATGCAATGCCTATGGAGGTGAAGTGAGTGAATGACGGAGGAATTGTGATATAGCATTAGGCTACATGAATGTCACTTGACACAACTACTCCAGTACTGTGACAGTTGACCTGATAACCAGGACAGCTACTAAGTGACTTACGGGTGGGTAACATATGTAGTGTAGATACACTGGACAAAATGATGATTCATGTCCTGAGCAGGGTGGAGTGCAGTGGTGTGAGATTTCATCACACTATGCATAATAGCATGCAAACTAAAACTTAAGAACTGTTTATTTTTGGAATTTTGCATTTAAAAATTTGGATCATGGTTGTTGACCATGGTCAACTGAAATCTTGGAAAGTATAACCAAATCATGGTGGGAGGTAAGCTCTCTCTCTCTCTCTCTCTCTTTCTCTGGAAAATCCTGTCAATTACAATTACTTAAACCAATTTTGTGTTTTTATTTTAGCTTTGTATGGTGGCAATTTGTATACTATAGAGAAATAGATAAAATAGTATATGAACCTCTATTTTCCTTGCACTTGTCTTCAACATTAGTTAATTCATGACCTCTATGTCCCTTGCTATATACTCCTACCATTTAACTACCTCCTTGGTTATTTTGAAGCCAACTCTAGATTTCATGTCTTTTCATCTACACACATTTATTGTGCAGCTCTAGAAGATAATGATACTTTAAAAGATGACCGCAAGACCATTAGCATGCTTAAAAGTAGTTCTTTGATATCATCATATATCCAGTCATTCTCAAATTTCTACCACTTATGTTTTTGAGATTGGTTAGAATATGTATTATTTTTAAAAAGTTAGTATAAAATTAGCAGTACTCGTCAGAGACCTTTTGGAAAACATGAAAAAGCTCATGGAATAAAAATTAGCATCACCCACAATTGTTGGGGCCAATGCCAGCTGACATGGTGCCATTGTACAAGTAGAAAAAAGACCTTTCCAGAAGGTACAGCCTGTGCCAAGATGCCAGCCACTGTCTGTCCCTGCCAGATAATGCCCTTGTATCATGCACAGAGTTGGCCATCACGTGCTCACAGCTCTGCGTGTTCCATCAGTATTTACATTTTGGAATATAGACATCTAGATTTTCAATGGATATATACATAACTTTGCATAATTGTTTTCATACTGTACATTCTGTTTTGTAAGCAGCTTTTTTCACTTAAGAGCAGACCATAAACATTTTCCTACACCATGATATTTGCTTCCAAAGCATGGCTTTCTGTGGTTCTATAGGAGTGTACTGTATGCCTTATCCTACAGCCATGGCCAATTATTTAGACCTATTGGCCCAGGAGAGCAAAGCCTGCCTTTGTAGATAAAACAAAGACAAGAACACTGTGTCCTTCTTGGTAAGAACATTAAAACATGCAGGGAAATTTCTGTGCATGCACCGTATGATCACAAGGCTTTAAATTGTTTCCACCTGTCAGTTTGGAAAGAAAGCAAAGGTATGGTTCTGTTTTGCTCAACTCATGCCTTGGAGGGCAGCAAGAACTGTCCCTGGATATGTTTAGATTCTCAGCTCTGCTGTAGTAAACAAGAGGCTTCAGTGAAGAGCACCAAGGCAAGAAAACTGGGGACATACTTATGAGGACAGCTATTCCCAAAATTTTGCAACGAGGACATTTGGGTTTGGGAAAGCAATCACAACTGGCATGTGGAACTGACAGAGGGCAACAGGCTTGGGATTCCCTTGAACTGGCATTTCTGGGTTATAGGGCAAGAGCATAGCCATTGCTGGATGCAAAAGCCACCTAACTGCCTTATAAGAAACATCATCATAGACTCAAGGAGTTCGGCTAATGGATTCTCAGAAAATTGCCAGTTATAAGCTCCATCTCTTGAGAACTAGGGTAAACATTGAGGTCAATTGCAAAGCGACCATTTGCCCAAACCCATAGCCCATGGTCAGCAGAAAGCCTAAGCTGGTGTTTTCTGTGCCAGCTCTTATCATCTTTATTAAGTTCACAGAACTAAATGACGCAATTAATGCAGTCACTGGGAGAGGGTGAAGTCATGGGGCAGATGTAAATCAAGAATTCCTAACCCCAGAGGCCACTCTGAAGGATCACAGAATTTCAGTGCCTTAAAACCTCTCAGATGGGGAGGACCCTTACATGCAAATCATCAGAATTACACTGGGCAGCCAAGGAAGCAATTAAGAGGAAAAATCACTCTAGTTTTACATCAGTCCACAAAGTAAAGTATAAAAGTGATAAGGAACCCATATCGTGGGGCTTTGTCTGGGTACTTTTCTCAGGGTAAGAAAAGGCATAGAACATCAGGTCCTTTTCAAAGGTGACTTGCACATTAAATGTGACCAGGTAGGTGCTTCTGAATACCAGGTCTACAGCAAGTCATTTCTGGTGGCTTCTAAGGAACCGCATTCTCCTCTAAAATTTCACCCAGTTGTTGTACCAGAAATGCTATTGGATGGTATATTAGTTTCTTAGGATTATTGTAAGAAAAAACGATAAACTGGATGCCATGAAACAATAGAAAATTTTTGCTCTCACAGTTTTGGGGGTTAGAAGTCTGAAATCAAGGGCTTGACGGGGAGGGGGGGCACACTCCCTCCAGAGAATCTAGAGGAAGACCTTTTCTTGCCCTTTGAAGTTTATGGTGGCTTCATCCTTGGCTTGTGGCTGTCTGATTCTAGTCTCTGCCTCCATCTTCACATGGCCTTCTTCCCTCTGTGCATGCCAGATTTCTGTCTTACTATGAGAACGCCTGTTGTAATGGACTAGTGCCCACCCTAATGGCCTTATCTCAATTTGATTACATCTGAAAAGATTCTGTATCCACCTAAGGTCATATGCACAAGTACTGGGGGTTAGGGCTTCAACATTTCTTTTAGGGGACTGGGACACAGTGCAACCCATAATGGTTGGAAAGTCAAAGGTCTGAAACCGTAGATCCAACTGTATCACTCATGCGGGTGATTCTGACCCAACCGCTTATCATCACTGGGCCCCAGGTCCTCTCATCTGTACCCACAGACACTCTCATGGCCGACAGATTCAATGCTGTTTGAACATGAGGCTAGGCTCTTTCAGATCAAAGGGAACAGACCCCCAGTGAAAAGGGTCTGCCAGATGGGGACAGCATGGCGACTCTGAGCAAGAACACCAGGACCAGCGCGGAGGGGCTGTGCGTGTGTTCCATCGGGGCAGATTGGGTGTGTAGAGTGCAGGTTGAAGGGTACCAGGCCCCCTCTGGCCCCTCCCTGGCAAGTCCTTTTGTGGCACCAGCAACCAGGCTAAAGAGAAACCTGCAAATCACCATGTTCCTTTTCCCAGGCCACATGGCTGCCAAGCCCTGAGACAGAGCACAGGACAATTGGTCCCAAAGCCCAAGGAGCACTGTGAATGGCTTTGGCTTCCAAAGCTTATCATGGAACTGGCACCAGCCTATGAGACACATTTGGCTTTGGACAACCAGTGTAATCAGCCCAGGCTAAATATGCCCCGCCTGGCCCAGCTTAAATATTTGGACAGGCACAGCGCACGTGTGCAAAGGCCTTAAGTGGGTGAGAGGGTTTCAGCCCTGGGTGAGACTGAAGGGACTTGACATGTTATTGAATGGAGGGCTGCAGAAGGTGAAGCCAGGGCTGCTACACATTCCAGGAATGCAGATGGAGCACTCTTACTGTGTATCTGAGGCTGACAGGGTCTGACAGTCCCCATCTGGGAACAATAATCGTGAGCTGCGGGCCAGGCGTGCAGAGGCTGCTCAGCCTCCCTGCAGCCTCTGTTTCTTTTGCTTTGCTATGTGCTGTGCAGGCTGTGGGATGGGGCAGTGGAGAGGGCAGTGCGCATCCTGCCTCCCCCTGCAGAGTCCCGGGTCCTGGAGAAGCAGGACTGGGCCAGCCTCCTGAATGCCTGCCATTCCAGGAGCAGCCGGCCGAAGACGGAGCCCATCTGCCCCCCTGGGAGAGCTGAGTGGAATGCCACGGCCAGGCAATTTAGGATGCCAGCTGATCGCCCAGCCGGCCGCTGGGTCTCCCTCCACGGGACAGCGGGGAGGCCTGGGGTGGCAGTGTGTTGATGTCATGTTTAATACCCCGGGCTTTCTTTGTGTGCCTGGGGGAGGGTGCTTTCGTCTGTGAAGTTCAAAGCAGCGTCCACAAACTACCTCTGCTAATCCTCGCTCTGATCTGAATTTTGTCGTGTGACTAAACTGATTATGGGAATTTGGTGAATCGGGCTAGGCTAGCCCCTCCGACAACCTTTTGCAGGTTTTGCTGCCACATGAAGTATCAGGCAGTGGGTGAGGGGTCGTTTGCGGTACAGAGTTTAGAAGAAGGAAGGAACTTTAGAGACCACATCACATAGTGTGGCATCAGCCTGTTCAATGAGCATGACACCGACGCAGCAATTGTGCGAGGACATATCTGTGACTCTCAGATCTGTTTCCTGAGACCCGCAGTGGCATCTCTGATCGCCTCCTGGTCATCTCCACAGGTCCTTCAAACATAGCTGCCCAGATGCATGCTTGGCATCTCCTGACCCTCTCCCTCCTACAGACCGCCGGGGTCCTTCCCAGCCACTCTGACCTGTCTCTGCTGGTCTTGCCTCTTTCCACAGGAACTTGCCCACCAGAGCCCATGGCCAGTCCAGCCGTGCTCATGGTTCAGGACCCCAGAACCTCCTGCCCCGTAGCTCTGAGCTTCTGTGGGGCCCATGCAGGCCCGAGTTGATCAGTCCTCTGGGGCTGGCCCCTCGTGGTTCTGGGGAGAGGCTGGCTTTGCCTCCCTCAATCCCAAAGTCCCAGGTTCTGGCCTGTCACACTGTACTATCCAGCTCTGTGACATACCATCATCCAGAGTTCTGAAGGCAGGAGCCAGCCACCATGCTTGAATTCCTCCTGATACCCCAGATTCCCATTCACCAGCCACCAAGTTGCCTTGATTCCACTTGCAGAACAGCCCTTGTGTGTAACCTCTTCTCTCCACCCAAACGGCCAATGCCTGACTTCTGTTCACCTGGGTGAAGCAACATCCTCCTTCCTGCGTCTGTCTCCACACCTGCTGCTCTCCCATCCACGTTCTGCCTGGGGGCCAGAATGAGCCTCCTTCCTCTGATCTGGTGACTTCTCAGTTATTTATAACTTGAATAACCCCCACTTGACCCTCAGATCCCAACTTGGAGGTCAAGGACCTGCCAGTGAATTGCTGAGGAGCCTGTTGTCTGGCCTCTTGGCACTGCACCACCACGATGTGAGTTTCCTAGACCGTGAGCATCATGAGCTGCGATGTTGCATGGGTTGGTTCTGGGAGCCACTACACACAGCACAGTATCTTGGACAGATTGGGTGTTTAGCAAATATTTATTGACTGGATAAAAGATCCAGACAGACTGTGTCATTCTGGGACTAGAACCTAATTCTGCCAGTCAGAGCCAGACTTGAGCAGACTGTTCTGGTAATTTCTTGGGCCACTAATCTTTTAAAAGAATTTAGATATTGCCATGAAGCACTTAAAAGGGTTTAGACATTGCCATGAAGACCCTTGGAAACATACCAACGAAATGCTAATTCCATTTGTCAGAATTCTCCTCTGAGTATGGTACAACATGGGGGAGAGATCTTCCCCAAAGTGTGGAATATGTGAGTTCAAAGAGACAGCGAATGCACTGAGTTAGTCAAGCTTGGGGCAAAGCAGGACAGTTTGGGAGCTGCAGCGGGGGGCAGCTGTGCTGCTCTGAGGCTCCTCACTCTCCCCACACCTTCTGATCACCCTGCCGTCTCCATACACAGTACAGTCTTCTCCGCAGCCAGCCAGGGTTGTGTGATTGGGTTTTTGCTATGGAAATCTAGAACTTCGGAAAAGGTTGTGTAAAGGATCAAGCATATAAACCAATTTTGTCCTCCTTAGTTCCTCCTGCCCTGGAATGTGAATGCCATGGCTGCAGCTTGTGGAACATAAGGTGACCCCAAAAGACAACAGCAATAAACAAGGGTGGTGGACAAGAGGGCTGAAAGGATACTGGCAACTAAATACAATTCCTTACCAAGTCAAGGGCCAATGCATAGTGTAGAGTGAGGCTCTCCATCCCTCAGTTGGGTCTGCTCCTGACCCTTAGCCTGGGACTCTACTGCTCCTGCTTCCTTCTTCCTATGAGGGGGCAGCTCCAGCACCCGAAGCCTCCCGAGAGCCCCTCCCATGAGATGTACCCAGTCCTGCCAAAGTGGTGGCCATGGGAGAATCCAAACAGAAGCAAGACCCTGCAGTGTTGTAAACAGAGACTTTCTTAGAGGTTTGGGCCTTATTGTTTGGCATGGAATTTGTTTCCAGGAATAAGTCGATTAAATGCGACAGTGTTGTGGAAATTGTAGATAGGGACTGCAGGAGTCTAGGGTGTTCGGAGCACTCTCCACAGCTCCCCCAGGGAGCCAGCATGCAAGGGAGAGCGGAGGAGACATCCTTCTTCCTGTGAGAGGAGGTCATAGCAGCAGGAAGTGCAAAGGGCAACTTTTCCCGTGACAACATTCCACTTCTGGTGCCAGCGTCCTCTTCCCCGTGGTGTGACCATCTGTCATCAATGACTGTGGCCCCTGAATGTGGTCTTGTGCTCCATCTTGGAGCTGGAAAGGGGGTACATGACACCAACTGGGCATGACAGCATTGTGGGCTGCCAGGCTTGGAGGCTGGGCTCAGTTGCTTGAGCTCACCAAGCCATGTGGCACTGGGTCCACTCGGTAATAATTTCTAATAAAAAGTAGCAACTAAGAGTTGTGTTACAACCATGTCGCAAAATATAATAACTTACTTTGTGACATATATTCTCTATGCTTTATAGATCTCACCTCCTTTAGTCCCAGAACTACCTCATGGGGTGGGCTGAGCTCTACTTCACAGGTGAGGAGACCAAGGCACACGTGGGCAAATGTTCTCGGCAGTGCTTAGGGGCACAGCCCCTCAGCCAGGTGTTCTTTTCACTGCAACCCAAGTGCTTCAGAAATGGTTTCCAAGCCTGAGTCCCTTTGGAAGACCACTACTTTTCCGTAGTGTCTTCCTAGAAGGTGTGCGGCCTACTGCCCGTGACCAGAGCAGACAGGCCTCAGTGACAGGCTGCACTCACATGTGTTGGGGACAGGATCCTAGAAGCAGAGACAGATTCTCTTCCTTCCTCCTCACTCTCTGTTTACTTCCCAGTCAGGGAGGGCTTCATGGACAGCTCAGCCACATGGCTTGGTGATCTCAGCGTGCCCAGGGGTGGCAGGAATAGACAGCCTGGTTATTTAAACAGGAGACAATTAAAGCTGTAAATAACAGGTACACAGATAACAGACTGGCTCTTATTTTTGTGAAGAGGACCTTGTTTGAAATGTAAGATGGTACAGGGAGCTGGACTGACTGCAGGGCTGTGGGGACTCATTTACAAGACCCGCTGTCAGCTACCCACCTGTGTTCTCTTCCTTAAAAATGCTCTGAGTTGTTTGTCTGTTTGTTTCAGTACTAGAGATTGAACCCAGCCCCACCAATGCCAGGCCAGTGCTCCACCACTGAGCTACATCTGCAGCCTTCCCTCATGCCAACTTTGTTTTTTAAAATTGAGACCAGATCTCCCTAAATTGCTCTAGCTGGCCTTGAACTTTTAAACCTCCTGTCTCAGCCTCCAGAGTAGCTGGAATTTCAGGCATGCACCCCTGTGTCAAATAAAAAAAATTTTTTTTGGATATGTGTATGGTTCGAATCTCATTATCTCTGTATTTATGATTCTGAAATGCAATCCGACGTCCCAAGGCTGGGGGCTTCTGGGACTTCTTGGGCTTGTCTGTATTTATGACACTATCTGTGATTCCACCACAGTGCATGCTCTGGGCACATGAGAGCAGATCTGGCCTCAACCATTGGGAAGATACCCCGTGACTGATGGTGTGGCCCAGCCATGTCACATTGGAAGGCATTGTTCTCTCCCTTTCTTCTCTCTCTTTCTTTTTAAAATCTCTACTCACTGCATGTGACTTCATTTCTTCCAAGGACATTTTTTTACTTATAGCTCCCACATTATGCCCAAAGGCCACCTTGACCTTTCTGCTTCGATGTCCAGTGGGCACCTCAGAATGAAATATTTTCTTTTTATTTTAGTTCTAACATCTATTAATGATTTTTTTAATTAGTCTATGTTTGCATCACATAATAGTGATGTTCATTTGTGAGCAAAATGGAACTTCTAATCATCTCCATGAGAGCACTTCATCCCTGGTTTCCTCGTTCCAGTTCAGGTAACTGTCTTTCTTAACATCATACCTCAAGCCATAGAACCATTCTTGACTTCCTTCTGTAATAGTCAACATTCACACTCTCACAAAATCCAATGGGCTCAACTTTCACAATATTTCCAGAATTTCACAATATTTCTTCACCTTCACTGCTACTACCCTATTCTGAGCCAGCATCTTTTTCCCTTTCTTTCAATGAAATAACCTCGTGAATGGCCTATCACATCATTCATGGCCTCACTCTACTTGCAAGATGGCAGCCTCCTAAATAAAAGTGAGGTCATATTGGACATGCAGGTGCATGTGTTTCATCCAGGATTCTGGGAGGCTGAGGCAAGAGGATTGCCAGTGTGAACTCAGCATGGACAACTCAGAATCCTCAGTTCAATCCCCAATACTGAAAAAAAAAATGATATCATGTCAGTCCTCAGCTCATAATTTTTCAGTGGTATATTGCTAGGGATCTCTAGAAGAACAGAAGCAACAGAAATATATACATGGATTTATTAGACTGGTTTAGAGATCAGAGGTTGGATAGTCCCTCAAAGGCTGGGGAACCAGAGAACCAGTACCTGCTCCATCCAAGAAGTCAGCAGCCTCAGAACAAGAGAGACCAGTGGTGCACCCCAGTCTGAGTCTGATGGCCTGGAACCTCCCTGGAAAGTTGCTGGCGAGTGTGAGTTCAGAGGCTGAGGAATCTGCAATCTAATGTCAGGGCGGGGGTGACCCAATAGCAAAAAGCAGACACAGGCAGATCAGCCTCGCATATACAGGTAAGCTTCCTAGGTCTGCTTTTTGTTCCACCTCGGCCCCAGCCTGTTAGATGGTGCAGCCTGCATTCAGTTCAGTGACCCATGTGCCAATCTTCTCTGGAAATGCACTCACAGACACATCCAGAAGAGTGACTTACAATTTCTAGGTGTCTCCCAATCCAGGCAGGTGACAACCAAGAGAAATCATCACAAATCTTTCCTTAGCTCTCACAAGGAAGCTGCAGTTCGGGGTACCAGTGCCTGCATGATTTGCTTCCCTCCTTCCCCACTGCAGTGCAGAATGACTTCATCTTCTACTCGGTCCCCACTGCCACCTCTTCCTTCCTTATTTGTGCCATTTCTTTCCTTTTTCTTTCTGCATGTCAGACCTGTGCCATAGTAGCTTTCCTTTGCAGTTGCCATTGTTTCCTTCTCAATGCTTGCGTGTCTCTCCAGCCTGTTCCCTACACAAAAGCACTGTACATTTCAGTTATTTCTCAAAAGCTTCCTCAGTGAAGTCTCCCTGACCGTTCTCTACAGTTTTACTTTCACCAGGACTCTGTCCTCCTGAGGTGGACATGGTTGCTGCCTGTTTTGGGCTCCTCAAGGGCCAATGCATGCATTCCAGTGGTTCCTAGATGTCCTGCCTCTCTGGACAATTGCCCCCGAGGAACAGGGAGGTTATATGCCCTTCCTTATCCACCCTTGGTGGCCACAACTGATGCCTCAAAGATGAGGACGCAGAGTTGGCTCCCTTACTTCAAGGTGGGGAGAATTCTGTAGCCCCGTATGAAAATTTCAGTCTCCTGTGGATCAGACCTAAGACCACACATTGCTGGACGTTTCCCCATTACTACTTGCTTACTACAGTCTCTGAAGGAATGAAGAACTTTCCTAAACAGTGAAACAAAACAAAACAAAACAAAACAAAACAAAACAAAACAAAACAAAACAAAACAACAAAAATCACTTGCACTGAATGATTGTCTGAGATTCTGCTTCTAAGGATACCAACCTAAGTCTTTTCTGTTCTTTTTCTCTAATGTATCTCATAGTACTTATCTTGGTCCATCTCAGTCACTAAATTGTCAGTCACTGTGTTGTATCCACTACTGCCTCCTCAGTTCTTGGAATGATACCTGGCACATAGTAGATGCCTAGTAATTACATGTTTGAAGATGACCAAATCCTCATGCATCTACAAGTCCTGGGACTTGCACAGCTCCTGGTCTTGTTAATCAGGCGGGGGTCTTACTCTTCTAACTCTGTTGCCCACAGACTCTTCCCCTGTACACTCATTTCCTCCAGCCTGTTGAGGTGGCTTCTGATCCTGGTGGCCTATTCTTTATCCTGGGTTATTTCCCAGTGACCCATATCACTTTCTTGCTTGTCCAAAAGCATCTGTCAGTGCTTCTTTGGACAACTCACCTCCCACACCCTGCCCAGTAGAGGACATAAGGCAAGCAAGAGGAATTGATTCAGCCGCACCCAGGTGTGGTTTGAGAACTAGGTGGATGAGGAGAAGCCAGACTGGGAAGCCCCCACGTGAGACTGTTCTTCTGGATTGTAGCAGAGATCAGAATGTGTGACAGTGATGGGACTTGCTCTCTGTCTTGGTTACTTTTCTCTCATTGTTCAGACAAAATACCTGACACCCCAAATGAAGGAAGGAGAGGTTTATTTATCTTACAGTTTTGGAGGTTTCAGTCCATACTCAGAGGGCTCCGAGCCGGGGTGGCATGGCTGAGGGGCAGCCGTTCACTGCAGATGCAAGCCACGTGAGGGAAAGGACAAAAGAGGGAAAAGCACGCCTCTTTCCCTCCCCTATGTTGTATGCCAGCTCCACCCCTGGGTAGGTGCAGCATTCACACTGCCAATCCCAGCACTAGACAACGAACCAATCACAAACGCTAGCTTCAGCCACTTCCATGACTGCATGAGGCTTGGGGGGCCGCTCAGACACAGACCATAACACTCTCCCATAGGCCAGGGATGAGCC
Organism: Cuniculus paca; assembly: GCA_004365215.1. Lineage (NCBI taxonomy): Eukaryota > Metazoa > Chordata > Mammalia > Rodentia > Cuniculidae > Cuniculus > Cuniculus paca. The sequence goes on along the minus strand of RJWT010002698.1, from coordinate 23,583 downwards.
TTTTTCTCTGGTTGTAGCTCTGCTGGAGCAAGTGGGGAGCCATTACCTGATTCATGCCCAAGGTTACTTTGGGTTTGATGTCAAGGGGCTTTTTCTGAAGGTGACTGAAGGGCTGGTGATGTGGAATCAGACAAGTCAGGTGGGGCCTGAACCTTGGAGGTTCTGCACTATTGACTAGTCAGTGACCTACTAACCTCTCTGGGTTTGGTTTCTGGTTGGTAAATTTTGTTTGGTTTTAACAACAGCTGTCTCTAAACACTGCTTTTTCTAGGCCAGCACCTCAGCTTGTGTCCTGAAAGCTTGAAAGACGTTAACCTCTTTAACCCTCCAATCACCTTGTCTACTAGATACTAATACGTCCTATCGTGCCAGGGAAGAAACTCCCAGCCTGTTAGATGTATCGAGTTTCTGTTTGTGATTCTGAAGAATGGGCTCAAGGACAAAGAGGTGAAGAGTAGGAAGGTTTATGAAGAGAATGCTTCTGGGAGGCAGTGGTCCCAAAAGTGGGTTGTCGATGAGCTCTTTGTCTAGGGGATTTTTATACATTGAAATTACCTCACAGGGTACCTTGGGTCAGACTGTTATCAGTTAGGATGACAAGTAGAGTCACTTAGCTAATATTAATCCAATAGAAAAACAAGACATGTAGATAACAAAGCATTTCTGGAAAGTGCATGAGTGAGAGTCAGAGTGTTTTGGTCATCTGTCTATTTGTTTGTTACATTGTTTTTACGTTTTTGTTATATCGTTCAGGCTTATTGGACCAGATGGTGCTGGTTACAGACCAGCTTTGGGCTATTGATTATCTCTAAGGAGGCTCGCAGGCCTAGCCATTGTGTCTCCATCTTGGGGCCTCGTTTCTATCAACTCAGCCCTTGACCACAGGCCTGGTTTGCCTCGTCTCTGTTCTGACTCTATCTTGGGCCCTTTTTAACTGCCTATCAATCACTATGTGACTTAGCTATCTGCAATGCTATCGTTACACACGCTTTTACAGAAGAAGAGAGAGACAGAGGCTTTGAGCAACTTGCCCAAGATTGCAGAACTGGTCAGTCAGTGGTGGCGCTGGGATTTGAAGCCTGTTTTTTCACTTCAGAGTTCGTGCCTAACTGAGGCACAGGGAAAACTACCAAAGGACACAGAGTGCAGTCCCATCCGGATACTAATCAGGCCTGATCTTGCTTAGCCTCCAAGATCAGATGAGGGTGGTTCAGGTGGTACACCACCACATATTCGAAATTTGGAACAATACAAAGATTAGCAAGGCCCCTGATCCATGTGCAAGAAAATGGTTTTCTCCATCTGACAGCCAGAGGATGCAGCTGAAGGTCGAAGAGTCCCTTGTGAGGGTGTACTGGAAACACCAAAGGTCTGTGTCAGCAGCCCGAAGGAACTGCAGATGAAAAAGACTTCTCCTCCTCTAAAGAAAAGGACTTTCTTCTTCTTTTTATTCTGTCTAGGCTACACACCTATTAGTTGGTGTCACCCACATCTGGGGTGGTAAGTCTTCCCTCCTCAGTTCGAAGCTTACACGTCAGTCATCCACAGACACACCCAGAACGGTGCTTCCCTAATCCACTAGGCATTTTTAATCCATTCAAGTTGATCTCGTAATTAATGATCACACTGGGGCTGCTTGAGACCCTCATGACACAGCGGCTCACAGGCGAGTGATCCAGGAGAGACCAAAGTGGGTGTGCCTTGTCTTCATGCCGCTGTTTCTATAGTTTCTTTTGGGTTATGCAGATCATATAAAGCTGTCAACACCTGTGAGTGAGATTCACCAGGACTGTTTTAGAAACCAGTTACCGCATTCCTCAACAGGAAGCTACAGCTTGGCTAGGAGAAGAGAAATGATACTGCAAAGCCAAAGCAAAGGAAAGCAAAGCAAAGCAAAACAACACTCCCACCCCGCACAGCCCAATATCTATCCGAGACAATAAACAGATTCAAGTTGTTTTGGTGGCAGTGTGTTACAGTTAACAACTTGCTCATCGCCTTCTGGTCTCATAAAATTCACCCAGGCAAATTCCAGCTGTACTTTCACGCTAAGTGGAATTTGCTTCACTCATTTCTTATCGACTTCTGATTACTTAGCTTTCAGCAACAACTGTGACTCCCCACTCTCTCCCTACCCATTCCCCATTGTCTTCAAACAACTTCTCATCATCCCCTTCCTTGTTTTCTTCCTATGGTTAAATGGCTTAAACTGTTACCTAAGAATTCCATCTGCGCCCAGATGTTATCAAGTCTTAAAAAGGAAAAACTCTAATTTTTTTCCCTGCCACTCTAGGTGGATGCAGAAAGTGGTCTCACCCATGTTAAATAAAGTGCAGTAATTTTTACTATAATCTCTAACATTAATACAGCATTTTATAGTTTATGAAATAATTTCATTTTTTCAAGGGGAAAAATCCTATTCTGCTAATGGAATACAATCTGTTAACATTCTAAGACACTGCTGAAATTGCAAGAAGTTGAGGTCTTAAGTATACCCCAAGAGCTAGGTAATCCCCTAGACCTTATGGAGTTTTTGTTTCTCTAAATCTAACATCCTGCAGGCAACACTCTGAGAATCCATTACTTGCAAGATGGATAGTACACACTCATTCACTCATTCAATTATTTCCAGTCAGGAATTCTAAAGAATCTACTAGGACCTCCTAGCGTGCTAGGTTCTGAGGTTACATCAGTGAATTAAACAGACTCCATTCCTAGCATCATGCAAGTGTAAAGTTTTCAGGACTGGGGGAGAGTTGGGGGAAGGTAAAAAAAAATGTTAATAATTATATAAATATTTCATTCTGTGTCTTAATTCTGTTTGTTGCAAAGGGAAGAACACAGGGCACTAGGAGAGGATTTGACAAAATGTCTGACCTGATCACTGCCCCAACGTCCCCTTGACCAGGTGAGGACTGATCTCTGCACTCAGTTTCTTACTCTCCAAGGCCAACTTATTCTGCCTGTGGGAGCTCCTCCAGGAGACCAGGGAGAAGGGAAGCATAGGGACCCAGATTCTTCTGTTCCCACCCTTCCTGCCTTGAGCTGCATCTTCTCCATGGCTCCTTGGCCCCAGCCCCCACTGGGCAGGTCTGCTTTCTCTATGGTTCTACCTTGGCTCTGGTTAGCCCATCTCCTCCTTTGTTTGTCTAGCCTTTTGGTTTGGCTTCTCATTTCTGCTATCACCCATGTAATACATTTCCTGGAGCAAACTCCCTGTTTTAAGTACAGTAGTTTCTGTTGGACTTGGGCTGATGTGATGACACTTTGTATGTTTAGGCTGCTGCCACTGCCTTTGCTGGAGAACCTGTTTCTGTCATGTGGCTGGCTGTGACCTTGTCACAGACAGGGCTTGGCTCTACCTTGCCTTAGGTCATGGCAAAAGTATGCAGCCTAGGGCTGTAGGCACACTGGCTGAAAGCACTGGGCAGAAGGGACTCTGAGGGGACACGGACAGGGGCTAGAAGAGCCTTGTGAGTGTCTTCGCTTTTGAGATGGGGAACTTACCCTGGAATCTCAAGATTCCTGATTCTGAGCCCATTTCCCTTTGGAACTCACCTCTGACCTCCAGATGCCGCCCATTACCTGAGCCCATGCAATCATTCTACTCCAAGTTCACCAAGGTCACGGACACTCCAGCAGGAATTGTTTGTCAACCCATTGCATAATCCATGGCAGCCAGCATGGAAGTCCTGTGGTTTCTGTAGTGTTTTGGTTGGGGTGAGGGAAAGAGCATAGACTGTTATTTCAGCATAAAAAACTCCCCAAGTCCAGACCCCAAGTCCAGGGGGTCATTTAGAAGTGTGATCAGAAAGCAAATGGTGACTGAGATGAAAGGAAGTATCACCTGGCAGAGCTATGGGATGTCCCCACCACAAGAAGAGGCTCTACTTGTCTCACTCATGGAGCAGGTAGTAGGCTCAGTGACTTATGTCACAGGAAAGCACTTCAGGATGTGTCAGTGAAAGACACAGACAGCTTTATTAGGCAGATTTACAAAAGCGTGCACTCAGAGAAAATAGAGTATAGGCTCGGAGAGGCATGCTATGATCTGGGGAGTATTTGTATGTCCTCAAGGTGATAATGTGGGATGCGTGTTCCCACTGTCTGCCACTTCACTAGTTAGTGGGCTAAGGTAGGATGCAAATTATTTGCATGTGTTCAAAGTTTAGAGATATAGTAAACAATTAGTAGTACTGTTTCCTTGAGGGTGGGAAGCTGTGGAATTCACTAATTTATAGTATCAGAAAAAAGAGCAAGCTCAATTCGAAGGTGAAAATCATTGGTCCAACTTATAGTCTTATTGTATCCTTAAGACTATTAAGGATTTTTTTTTTTTAGTGAGATATCTGGAAGGGAAAAAAAAGGCATTCTGTACCTTGGGTAACTTTGATTGTGTCCTGAAGTGGCAGTTTCTTTAAATGTACAATTTTAAAATGATGATTTTCCTTTGTCTGTTTTTCATCTATCCTTATTGCTTCCATCCTGCCTTGGAAGGGGGTGACAGTCCTAGCACTATCTGCTCCAGCAGTGATACTTTCTGTCCCTGAGCTTGGCTTGTCCCCCTCCCTGGGCAGTTGCCCATTGTGCCAAGGAGCAGCAAGGCGGGAACAGTCTCGTGTTCTCTGGCTCTGGGATTGCTGCAGAGCCCAAGGGAAGAGGAGGACCAGTCAGCAGTTTCTACCGGATACAACTGTTTCTCTCATCTAGCCCTCCACTGTGAAAGCCTGACCTCCTCAGAAATGGCAGCCAGAAAAATCCACACTCCTCATAATCCTACAATTTCCCACTAATCAGATGTCTAGACAAGAGTAGTCTCTTTCCCTTTCCTGTTTGCAAATCTGCCTTGACAAGTCATATCCTCCGACAATGCCATTAAAATGTTCTTTATTTGCTCTGCGAGCCTTCTGAGACTTGCTTGCTGGAAATGCTATCGGTTCCTGGATCAACTCAATTCTCTTCAAATCACGCTTTGATATTCCTCTGCTTAAATTTCGTTCTCTTGGGAGGAGCTCTGTTAACAAGGCAATTAGTGCTGCTTTGAATAAAGTAGAGTACTGTGGGATTTGTGGCCAGATGGCCTGCCCGCCAAACTTGCTTGAGAGTTATGGTGACTTTGGAGAAAAAGCCATTCTCTCTGTAACTTGGGCCTGCTTAGACAACACAATGTGCTTCTGTAATTCGGTGAAGAAAATAATGAGAAGGGTCTCATTTTCCACCTGTCCATTAGAAACCAGGAGAGACTATTGTTTGACTTTTCCCTTTTTTGTAGGCAAAGTCTCTGTAGGATTGGTTGCAAAATCACATCATGGAGACTTAAAGTGAGATCTAACATATGTTTTAAAATTAGCCCTGGAATGATGGAGATTGAAGGCTGCCAGAGAATGAAGGCATCAGTTCTTACTCATGGGGCTGAGGAAACCGGACACTGGTTACAAACCCTCACCACGTCCACATCTCTCTGAGTGCACCTAATCCACCTCCATGTACATCGTGGGGAACTGGACCCAGCGTGGCAGACCCGAGGACGGGGTCACTCTTGTGGTGGAAGAGAGCTGAAGCAACTTCCCTGCACACTAAGAAGACTATATACTGACAAGGCAGCACGTGCATCTGCACGGTACAGAAATATCCATCTCCCCAAAATTTTACTTTCTGCAGTTTCAGTTCCCCAAGGTCTGACAATATTAAATGAAAAATTCCAGAAATAAACACTTCTAAAGTTTTAAATAGCTTTTGTCACAGCGTGTTGTTATAATTGTTCTATTTTATTGTTGCTGTGGCTAATCCCTTTCTGTACCTATTTGGTACATTAAACTTTATTACAGGTATGCATATATAGGAAAAAGCATAGCATTAGGATTGGGGCATTCATGGGAGGGTCTTGAAACATATATCCCATGTATTAAGGAGGATTTACTGTAGATATTATATATTGGTCTGCACTGAAAAGATGTGTTGTCAACAAATCCCCAAAATTTGCAATGAAAAGATTGCTTCTTCTCAGTCCCTATAAACCTCATTCTTTTTTTATTTTATTTTATTTTATTTTATTTTATTTTATTTTATTTTAAAGAGAATAGAACAAAACAAAGCCAAAAGAAAACAGAATAGAGTCAAACATTCAAAACAGAACACTGCAAGCTATACAGGTTTTCAAAACATAACAACAGGAGATTAACAATGGTTACCCTAGTGTCTCTTGTTTTCTTCAAAATAAACCCTACTCGTTCTTCTCAGCCCCATTGTCTGGGGATAGAGCGACTCATTTACCCAGGCTCCTGCTTGGGAGCTGGAAAGGCAGTGTGTTCCCATTACCCGGGCTGCTGTGGTCCCCTCTGCAGCTGTTCTTTTTCTCTGTCGTCTCATCTGAGTTGGAGAACCTTTCATGAGGAAGTTGAGGCACAGCCTCTCGTTTCCGAAAGCGACCAGGCTAAAGTGAGCTCTGCAATGCCCCAGGCAGAACCCTGCAGCAGGCTCTGTCCCAGGCTTTGCCTAAAGTGCATGAGAGAGAAATCCAGGACACCTGAGTCCTGTGGGTGGCACAGAAGCTTATCAAGTTTGCAAATACATTTGTGTGATCGTCAGGCTATTTCTAGAAACTATCTCAAGGAGTTCTATTTTGGATATGTGCATTATAGACAGATGATAGTCTGCATAAGTATTTGCACCTCAGCCTTGTGTTTTTTTCTGGTCTTTGGGAACCCAAAGAGCAAGCCATTATACTTGCACAGCCATAAATTTCACTTTCTGATTTAGCTTTTGCTTTTTTTTTTTTTAGCTGCTCTCAGAAACCAGTTAATTTTAGTATGAAAAATTGTCTTCCTCCTCACCCAACAGGCTTCGAACTGCAGTGTCATGTATAAACGACAATGGCATGTTAGAATATTGTCCACAGATTAAATAATAACATGAAGGACAAACTATGTCTCTAGTTTTCTCTAGAGCAGGGAGCACTTTTTCCTGAAAGCTAAGCCTTTATGCAAAATTTTGAATGTTGGTAGATTTGTTTGAAGTAACCAAAAGTTCCCTTGCAAGGCGGCTCAACAACAAGGCCAAGATTTTCAGCTAGATAATCCTGCACTTGAACCCAGCTAGCTCTTCCGCCATGCAGTAATGATGTGACCTGGGCTGCTTGACCCCTGTCAACTTCAGCGATCTCACCTTTGAAATGGGGACATGGCATACCATGAAGGTCAAGTGAAAGACACAAGGGCCACCATCCGTCGCCTAAGGTGCCCAGCGTGACTGCTCCTGAGCCCTCTGCAGCACAAGGCGGATGGAAAGGAGACTGGCTCTCGTACTTGTTGCTTTTTCTTTTTTAATTTTGTCTCAATGGAATGGGAGTGAAGGAGGGAACCAGGCCTCAGCCTCACAAAGGGCCAGTGTCTGTGAGCTTGGCGATGTCTGGGAGGCCCATTAGGCTGGAAGGCCCTGCCAAGTTTTCATATGGTTTTCATATCAGCGGCTTGTTTTGACTCCTGTGAGCGCGCTCTCTGCAGTCCCTCTGGAGGACAGGAAGCACAGGCAGACCCAAACCAGGGCTGCAACTGCAGAGGCAGCTGGGGTACAAGGAAAGGAAACTGGCTCCAGGGCTATACAGGATCCCTGAGAACCATCCTTTCCAGGGGCTGTCTCCTCGCTCCCCTCCTGCGGCGCCCCGCCTCTGACATGTGTTGGCTTCTAAAGGACTCAGTCATGTCTGCTCTTTCTTCCCAGAAGAGGAAGGCGGAGAATTTGGCAGATGCATAAAAGCCACTAGCAGCGTCTGGCCTGGCAGAGATGGCAGCATTTGGGGCAGTCCCCAGGCTCCAGGGGGCTGATGGGTGGTGATCCCTCCATTGGCAACTGCACCCCAGGCTTTCTCCAATTCAGATAACTGGTTGTTCAGAAACAAAGATGGGTCAAGCACCCCAGTCCCTTTTTAGGAGCCCTGTGATTGGAGAAGGCTTTGGATGGAGCTTGTGGGTACTCTGTAGCAGTAAGATTAATGATAAAGACTAATTATTAATTCAGCAAATATTTCTCGAGCTTCTACTATATGCCTGGCACCGTACAAGTTCCAGACAAAACAAATAATCCTAGCTAAGGTGAAACTGGTAAAACTACACTGGGAACTGGGGAAAAGCACTTCTCAGATACCATGTTCATGGAGATACTCCTGTGCTTCACGAAGTAGATACTATAATTATGCTCATTCATCAAAAGAGGAAACTGAGTGTTAGTACTATTAGGTGACTTGGTCCAAAATAACATAACTAGAATGGGAGCCATAAGGAGGGTAGTGGGACAGAAAATGAGGACAGGATCCTGACCGTGTGCCCTAGCCAGCCTGAGATGTCCACCCCAGGACCTCTGTTATGTGCAGCTGCGTCTAACCTTGACGAACGTGATGTCAGGTCCAGTCTAGTGAAACTCTCACTGTAAACACAATGTCCTGCAGGCTTTCAGCCCTAACTGCACCTTTTCAGTTTTCAGACTGGGGACTTTCCCCAAGATAAGAAAGCAGAGGTATCTCAGGCCTGGAGCACACTCCCTCAGCCCAAGAGGGCCTAGTGCCCCTGATCCTGCAACCCCTTCTAATTGCTAAGCCCCCATTTTGTCTGAGACAAAGCCACCATGTCCCCCCAGGCACTACCGTCCCCAAGCTCTTCCTCCCGCAAGGCCCTGTCTTGCTTCTAGGTCTAGCGCTGAGGTTCTTCCTGACCTGGGTCCTGTGTGGAGTTTGCAAAAGGGATGGGGAGGGGAGGAGAGAGGCCGTGAGGCTCAGGTGGTTCGCGTCATCTGCTTCCAGGAGGAAAGCTCCAGGGAATGGGACAATGAGGTCAGTTTGGTGGACATGGAAGGCTGGCACTTTTGGGGTTTCAGGCCTTGTGTCTGTTGTGTAAGTTCGAGGAAAAGGGCCAGTATGTGCTCTTTGGCCCCTGTGCCTACTGTGAACACTGCATCTGTATCATAATCTGGCCATGGTCAACAACTATATCCCTTCCTTGCCCTCAGTTCCAAACCTCCCACCTCTAGCACCTTCCACTTTCCCAGGTCTCTGCCTCTGTGGCTCAATTCAAATCATCTTTCAGCCCCAGTGGGTAGAAGAGCCATCGAAATTACTGACACCACCTGTCTCCCTGTCTTTGTCCTCAGCTGAGTGACCCCAGTCCACATCTAGAGTGACTTTTTTTGCAAAGACCCTCCAAAGTCCCCTCGCCTAGCAGAAGGTGAACTCATTATATCCTATTCTATGTTGGCTTGCAGGCCACACAACGAGTCTGGAGATAAACACTAACTCTGCTGCCCACCCTCATTCTATATTCTTTCCTTTTTCATTCTGTATTCTTGACCTCTAATCTCAAGTCGGTCCTGAATCCACCTGATAATACCAGTGTTCGCTGTGACAGTTCCCCTCTTGTGCTCATCCTAGCTGCTGACTCGAGAGAATAAAGCAACTGGATGAAAGTCCACACACTCGCACTACGCCCACCCTCCTGCCTGCCTCGGTGTTCCTGCATTGACTTACTTCTATTTTGACAGAGGAATAGTCCTAGCTGCAGCAAATCCAATGGTTTTCCTGAAATGCTCGATGAATTTCCACTCTTCTATTCTGTTGGCCATGACTGTTACAATTCCCCTCACTGCAATGCAAGCCTGGCAAGAGAGAATTCACCTTCTTTTGCTTCTATGATAGAAGTAGCAAGGACCAGTGAGATAGGCAATGGCATCTTCCACAAACAGCCTTATTCAATCATGGCAGCAAGGTAGTTTCCTGTATCTTACAGTCTCCTGAAAGTTCCTTCCCTCATCAAAGTGTGGGGCCGTCACAGGCACTGTGGTCTTAGGTGGGCAGATGTTTTCTGGCCAAGCTAAGAGGAAGGATATAGCTATTCCAAGCCTTTTGACTTCCTAAATCTAATGCTTAACTGTAACCACCACTTTATCACTTTGCTAAATTGATCAGACTCAATGCAATAACCTGAACATGAGGTATGGTGTTTCTTTTGCTTTTTTCTTTAGGATTTGTAGGTCTTTCCTCTTCATTCCCTCAACTACTCATTTATGTTGGGAGTTGAGGTAGGTTTATAAAAACCAGATGTAGTGAAACTACACACTGAACAATGATGAAAGAAAAATGGCTTAACAGTGATGTGAAGTAGTTACACCAGAATGCAAGTCAAGATAAGGACAATGCATTCAGCTAAGCATGGCTTTTAGATACAAGCTTCCTGGGAAATGTGAGGAGTTTGCAATTGTTAGTAAACATTGAAAGGCTGTCTCACCAGTCCACTGATCTGATTCCTATATAATGAGATCTGTGCCTTGGTCAGTTCCTTCCTGTCCCAGATGTCCTTTAGAAAGTGTCATGGTAATTTCTTCTCTACCTGTCACCATGTAGAAATTAGACATCCATGGCAGTGCCTCCGTGGAGATCTGAGTGTGGAGATGTCGAACAGGAGTCTGAGAAGCCACTTTGAGCAACTGAGAATGTTCACCAAGGGTGAGGTTTTGGGAGAGGGGACCATCAAGCACTCTAGAGATGCTGCATTTGTCACTTACACCACTCTGGAGAAAAGAAAAGCTGCCATGGACACAATGCCACCCAAGGTGGATGGACAGAAGACCCTACAATTGTACGAAAGCTGCCGGTCTCATGAAAAGGCTCTCAAAGACCTTGTGCCAGGCAGAACCTCTTGGTTAGGGACGACCCTGAATAGGGTTCTGGGGGTTATTCTGAGTAGTGGGGAAGGACCAAAGGGTTAAAGCTGGGAGACAGGTACAGCTTGGGTAGCCTTCAGTGACAAAGCCTCTGTGGATACAAGTGTTCAGAAAGACCACGCAGAATGGTCAACAGGTACCACAGCTGCAAAGCGATGAGAGTGTTATCCAAGGGGCATTGGTCAGGGCTTAGCCTGCCCAGGGTGGGATCTTTGATGGTGGCTGAAATTTTTCTCAGGAAGGATACTGACTAATTTGAAAAGAGAGATTCTTTTCTTATCCTCCCTAAATATTCAGTTATCTACACGACTAATACATTGCTGCGGCCAACCCTGTCACTCTTCTGCCCCTGAGCAAAGACAGGCCATGCAGTTAGGGTTTAGCATCAAAGGGTGACCCCCCAGTTGACACCATCTCCAACAATGACCTGAGCACTAAGGGATTTGCACACGAGTGGGGAACAGCTGTGAGCAGAGGGTCCCAGCTGAGTCAGCTTTCTATGGCTATTTCTTGTCATATTCTTACAGTTAGACATCGGCTGTGATGGTCCAGCCAGCTCACCACCATAAAGCTACCGAGACATTAGTATGGACTTTCCTGAAGCATCCTGGTGCTCACTCGGTGCCAGGCTTGTGACCATCAGCTCAAGTCCAACAAATTTTGCAGCAAATGAGAAGGAAAAGTTGAATTTTTGCAGAAATTAGGCCAACGCAGTCCATAAATTTTTACTGACTTCACCTTTCTCACTCAAATAAGTGTTTAATGAGGTCAAGTGAAAGGTGTCATCACAGGTTGGAAATCATTCTGCAGCATCAACCTTCCAGAGGAAGCAAAGCCATTTATTTATGTATTCCAAAACACAGACTTGAGCGTTGTTCTATGGTTTAAGAAATCTGCTGCTTTCAAAGAAGCTGAGTTTTCCTTGGAGGAGAAAGGCTACCCACAGGTGTTTTATGGGAAGTAATTTGTAAGTCCATCATCTGTATATACACACGGTTTAATTTCTACCTGTCTCCCTGAGGACAGGCTGCCTTCTACTGTCCTCACATCTCTTCTAAGTGGAAGGATTGGAATGAGTGAGCACCAACAAGCACTGGCCCAGTTTCTCGTGTCTGCCAGGACTTGTTCTGGGGTCTCATGCATACATATCCTGCTGCTTGGTCTTTCTGAGTTCTTCCAACCCTGGCTGGTTCCTGTCTTAGAACTCACATCTGCACTACACCAGTGCCTAGGACATTCATTAAGCATGAGATCTAGGCCACCCTGATGCACAACCCCACCAGCTCTGTTCATATTTATTCTACACAGTGCTGCAGAGGTGCCCTTTATATAGAAAACAATGTACCGCAAATTCCATCCCCACCCCTGAAATCAGGCAACTAAATGACTGCACATAATACTTTTGTTGATGAATGGAGGGGTGAGTGGGATGTTGGCTGAACATATGCTCACTCCTTGGGCACTCAAGGCTCTCCTTTTACTAAGGTGTTTGTCCTATTTTGCCTTTTTCTAATACAAACCTAACACACAGTAAGCCTTCCATGTATGCTGACTGAACAGTATCAGCCTCTAGAATATTTCTGTCCGCATGTCTACTTGCTTTCTGTCTAGATTGTCTGATTGCTTATTCTAGCTTCTGGACAAGATAGGCTAAAGCAGCCAATTCCTTAGGGTTCTTGGCCCTCACTGTCCCCCTTCTGCAGTTTTGTAGCTATCCAGGATTGGCCTTTCCCTTCCTCACCCCTTCTTTCCTTTGTTTCTGCTTGATCCCACATGTAGACTTCTGCTTTCCAAACATTACTATGGCTTAAATACAGTTTGTCTCCTCTAAAACTCATGCTGATTTTGATTAGCAGTGCCATGGTATTGAGTGGTAGTTGTGAGATAGGAGATAGGGTGTGGCCTAGTCTGGCTCAGAAGAGAAGTATGGCGGAAGTCCAGAATTTACGCAACGCTGCCTCCCTAGACTTCTTTCCTAAGAAGTTCTCTTGGGTTCCCACAAGATGTGGACAGCATAAAAAGGACAGGATGGCAGGAGAAGCCTGCTATTCTGACTTTCCACAGTATCTCACCCTGTGTCTTTTATTTTTGCTTTTATTTTTTCCTCTCTTTTGTTGAGCCCAAGTTTGCTCTGCAGAGCTAGTTTCTCCCTCACCCTTCATTTTTCAAATAAACCTTGTCACCGTTTTTGGCTTGTCTTATTCACTTCCTTGTTCAAGGTGAGAAGGACCTGGAATGTTTCATTAGTGAACAATTTCTAAAAAGAACTACCTGACAACAGTGGGACCTGTAAGAGGTTATTGGGTAGTAAAGAGGGCTTAATACCAATCTTAAAGGAGTTTTCGCTCTCTCAGGACTAAATTAGTCACAACAAGGGTGTGTTGTTATGAAGCAAGGATACCCTTCTTGTCCTGTCTCTTTGCATGCATCTACTTAAGCTTCCTCTACTCCCCATGTTTGGAGTAGCCTGAGCCTTCATGTCCTTTGACTTCCCAGCCTCCAGATCTGTGCTTTCTTTTGGAAATTGTCTAATCTTGGGTATTCTGTTATAGCAACAGAAAACAGACTACGAAGAAAAGCACTGGGATCAGGAATTGTAATTTCCTCATTTTTCATGGAGTAACAAATGTCAGAAGTGGACCACAGCTCAAGTGAATCTTTGAATTATGGTCCATTTTGGTGTCAGCCCAGATCACCATGTTTCTTTTCTTATTCCCTTTGGCTCTCCAATCCTCTTGCTTCTAGAAGATTCTGGAGTGCCCCTGTCTTGCCCATAGGCTTCAAAAGTGAGAGCTGACTTCAGTGAGACTCTTTCCTGCATATTGGAGTCTTGGGGTTATTCACTGAGTCTGGGTACTAACAAGCAACAAGACCCAGATCTGAGTGCTGTCTCTCTTAGCTTCTAACAGATACTTTCAGAATCTGGTAACATCTTATGTATTGGGTCCAAGTTCCCACTATATCTTAGCACAATTCCACCTGGTAGTATGGCCTGTTCCATTCTTGTCATCACAATGTTGCATCCATTCTTCTTTCCAATTTACCCTCTCACCCAAATCTCACCTGCCCTTCAGGGTCCAGCTCAAATTCCAACCCCTCAAAGAAGTTTCCTATGATGGCTCCAGCACTTATTGATTTTCCAATTTCTTATTAAAAATAATTTGGCATTTTTATGGATCTTGACAGAAAGGTTTCTGCCCTAGTATAAATTACTGGACATTATGGCAGTGGTCTACCCTGACCATTACCTCCTCCTTCCCCTTCAGCCCTGATTACAACTTCCTCTTTCCTCTCCCCAGCACTTGAAGGGAATTCCAATCAGTTTCTCATGTGTCATCAATGCCCACCCCAAGCACCACTTCTGGTCAGAGGTCACACAACGCCTCCACCACTTCTTCTATATCAGGTAGAGGAGAGCTCATCTGCACGAGTTGTACCCTCCTCTCCACGTCCTCAGTAAAGGCCTCTTTCTCTATCTTTCTGCTTCTCTATTGTGCCAGAAAACCCTAACATTAACATCTCATCCATTCTTTCCTATGAAAATTCCCTGAGGACAAGGATCATGTCAAATTATTTCAGTAACTTTCACAATGGCACACACACACAGTGATGTAAGCAACAACAACAAAAAGGAAACAAACTTGATTGACCCAACAGTTTATACTACTGTTAAATGTCTAGTATATCTAGCGCATCATCCATGGGAAAATTTATTGTTTTTTTAACATTTGAAAAAGCTTCAACTTTTCACCATCACATTGATGAGGACAGTTGAAGGTAAACACATTTGCTAGGGAATGAACTTCTCACCCAAGACAGTAGAGCAAACTGCCCAGAACGGAAATAGAATCCTCTTCTCCAAACCCCTGCTGGAGCCTCTTACTTACACATAATAGTCACATGGGCAGAACATATGAGCACTTGAAGGTTCTGTTGATGATTAAACACGCGAGCGAGGCCGTGGCATTTAACAGCACTAGTGTCCAGCAAATAGACTCCACGTCACTGAGCGTGGGCTCTATTGTGAAGCATTGTTTCTGTCCTGAATGGAGCTGCTGTTATGTAATAGAAGGACAGAAGATGGAAAAAAGCAAAATACCAAGAAATAGATAAATGCCACTTTGCCTTTTCAAAGCAGTTTACAGAGTGCCTTGCTTATCGTTGGAGGTAAACTGAATTCCATTCCACAGACTCAATTCTGAGTGGCTTCTTTTTAAGACCTTGAGACTTCTGGGAAAAGTGAAGAGGTTGTTGAACCTAACACTTAAGTTAAATTCAAGAAATGATACTCTTTCCCCTCCCTACTAGGAACAGGCTGAGAGTCTTGGCATTTTTGAGTACACAGCCCTATACCCCTGTACACTGACCCTAAATTGGCAGAGATGACATCGTGGTTCAGGCGGTATACTGTAGCTATGATCCAAACAGCGATGGCAAGCCAGATTTGCGAAGCAAAGTTTCACAGCTGCAGCCCATGCTACAAGACACACACACACACACACACACACACACACGGGCACATGCAACTCCAGCCTTCTTCCCAAACTGCTTTCTTTATCATTGCCTTTCACACATTCCATTCCAAATACAAATCTCCAACCTGCTACTTGCAGCAAAGATAAAAAGGGAAGATAAAAGCTGAGGTAGAGAGCACTTTGACCTAGGCAGCCAGACAGTGAGCTTATTGAGAAGCAGGCAGCAGCTTCTGAGTTCTGGGCTCTGGAGCCAGATTGTCTGCATTCGAACGTTGCCTTTCATGCTTTCCAGCTGGCTCTCCCTAGCAAACTGCTTTGCTTCTCTGGTCCTGGAGTCAACACCTGTAAGCAGGGGTGACACCCACATTGGCTTTGTCCTGTGGGTTTGTTGTGACAGATAAGTCTACACACATGGAGCACTTAGAAGAGCAGCTGGCACCTGTTCTGGGCCCAGTGGTATCAGTGAGAATCACAGGGAAAGAGTGTAAGTCCTGGAGGAGCCAGGATAAAATCCACGGGAGAAGACATTCTCTGTCAGGTGTTGTACGCAACCTGCTCTCCTTCGTGAATATTTGCCAGCAACTTTTTATTGAGGAGCTAATGTATGCCGGGCACATGCTAGGAGTGGAGAATTCAGAGGTGGGGATAACTGTGTAGTCCCTGCTCTTCGTGGCTTCCAGTCCAGCCCTGGGTGCATTCATGGGTGCTCACGGTGAGACCCAGCTCAGCTGTGGGGTGTGCAGTGCGGGCTGGGCCCACAGGAAGGGCTTGCTCCTCATCCTCTCCCTGCAGGTCGGCCCCCCCACGGGACTTGTTCATTCATTTCCCTCTCAGATTCCGCAGTAAGCCACTCACCAAAAGCCCAGGTACCTGTCCCTGTGGCTCTGTAGCTCTCTTGTCTCCTCCCCTGTGTCCCTTTCCCCACAGAGAATGCTGCCACAGGAGCCATACGGGTCTCCCTTTCTCTCATTTCGGCTGTTCCTTGGGCTCTTGCTGAAGTTGTCGTAACAGACGGGTCTGGCTCTCCTGTTCTCTGCCTGCTTTCCTCAGCACCACCCTGCCATTCTGGGCCCTTCCCCCACCTTGTTCTTGACCAGTGACCTTGCCTCCACCTGCCAGAGACCCGAGCTGGCCATCAGCAGCCCCGTCTCCATCCTCTCCACTTCCCAACCACCTCAGACTTCAGGGCGTCCTCTTCCTCCTCCTACTGCATCGGTGGAGAGCCTGAGTCAGTCTGGGAGCAAGCTGAGCCTTGGGCCCACATTGCTTCTACCACCAGACTCTGCTTGTATTCTCATCCCTCCCTCTCCCACCACAGCACGCACTTTCACAGTCCCAGCTTCCTCGGCTCTCTCCTAGTCCACCTTTTTGATGCATACAAGCTGCCCAGATTCATTCATCCCTCCATCGGTTCACTCACAAATACCCATTCAGTGTCAACCTGTGTTACATACTGAGAACGTCTCTAGGTTTTGGGGACAGAGCAGTGAACAAAATAAAATCTGGCTAGGAATGGTGGTGTTCATCTGCAACCCCAGCACTCTGAGAGGCTGAGGCAGGAGGACAGCAAGCTCACGCCCACTCTAGGCAATTTAGCAATTTAGTGACTTAGCATGATCCTGTTCTATAAAGTATAAATAAATGAATTAATGAACCAGTGGTTGGGGATGTAGCTCAGTGTGAAGGGTCTGGGTTCAATCTCCAGTACTGAAAACAAAATATCTACACCTTCATGGCATTTACATTCCAGGATGGAGAGTTGGACAATGAACAACCAACCAAATGATGTAGTGTATTTCACTGTAAGGACTCGGGGTGGCCTCCATATCTGGGGGTTCTGCATCTAAGGGTTCAACTAACAGAATCAAAAATTTTCTGGAAAAAAATGTGTGCCAGGCACGGTGGCACACACCTGTAATCCCAGAACTTGGGAGGGTGAGGTAAGAAGATTGTGGTGAGTTTGGGGCAGGACTGGGTTAGGTAGTCTTATGGGTTAATACATTGTGTCAACTTGAGAAGGTTAGAAGTTTAGCTGAGAGATTCAGCCAGGAGCCAGGGTTCTTACTGTGTAAATATCCTCATCCTGTGCAAAGGAGGGCAAGGACATTTTGTGAGTGTTACACCCACCCTGAAGGTTTTGTGTGTGGGGGTGGCCTGTGTACAATTTGAGGGTAGAAAAGAGGCTTGATTTTGCTCTTTTGCTCTGGCTGCTGTCTTGAAGTGTTGCCCCAGTGCCATGCCATCCTGCCTTGGAGCCAGCTGATTATGGACTGAAATCTCCAGAAACTGTGAGCTAAATAAACCTTTCCTTGCTTCATTTTTGGTGTCAGGTGTTTGTCTCAGCAAGGAAGAAAAAGTAACCAAAACACATAGTGAACTCAAGCCAGCCTGAACTGCATAGCAAAACCCTGTTTCAAAAAGACCAAAAAAAAGAGAAAGTATTGATCATGTGCAATTTTTTCTTCTCCTTATTTTCCAACCATACAGCATAACAACCTTGTACACAGTATTCACACTGTGTTAGGTATTTTAAATCATCTAGAGATGATTGACAGTACACAGGAGAATGCGTGTAGGTTACATGCAAGTACTACATTGCTTTATAGGAGGACTGGAGCATCTGCGGATGTGGGTCTCCTGCGGGACCCTGGAAACTGCAGGTATGAAGGGACAGCTGTGCAAGCTTGAGCCATGAGCCTGAGTAGTGCAGGCCTGTCTGCAAACTGGGGAAGAAGGGTGGAGGGAAACAGAGTGGTAATCACGCCATAAAGGAGCCTCCTTATGGGTCAGGTTATTTCATAATGATGGTGGGGGGGCGCTGCTGAGTGTTCTACTGCCTAAATAATTTGTTGAGAAACTTTTGGAACCAGGTGTTGAGCAGAACAACAGTCTCTATTTGTGCACAGCGCTCTGAGGCTGGTGGGTACTGTAACTGCAAAGAACCTGCACTGAAACCACAATGGGTCTGGCTGATAATGTGAAGAAACAGCTCATCCAAAAGAAATCATTCCATCTCTGGTTGGGGAGAGGGAGCAGAGGAATGCCCTGGCTCTTGGCTACACTGCGGGCTTTGGCAAATGAACACAAGAAAGGCTTCAGCATGGTCTTTCCTCCTATCTTCTCATCTAGGCCCA
Organism: Cuniculus paca; assembly: GCA_004365215.1. Taxonomy (NCBI): domain Eukaryota; kingdom Metazoa; phylum Chordata; class Mammalia; order Rodentia; family Cuniculidae; genus Cuniculus; species Cuniculus paca. The sequence continues at coordinate 5,267 of RJWT010002698.1, read as the reverse complement.
GACAATGAAGAATTTAGGAGAGGATTTGACGAGTTATAAATACTCTATCTGCCAACCATTGATTAACAGGCTGGAAAAATAGCTCTTCACTCTCCTCATGAAGAAGTAAAAGTATTAAACTTGCTTCATTTACTGGGCTCTCTCATACAATGGATCTTATTAGTTATTTAAAACATTATGGGACCCAGAATCGATTATAATTTATTTTATCATTGAGCTAAATATATCTCCCAGGTGGAATGGGTATTCACACTCATTGTAAAAATAAATAAATGAGTTTTGTTTGCTTTTTAGGGTTAGTTAATAATTGTCTTGAACAACACTGGAGTTTTCCTATCTTGCAACACTTAAGGTCCTGGGGGGGATAGCTTTACATTCCAGATGAATTAACAATAATTAATAATGGGCTTCACAAACATTCCCAGCAGAGTTGTCCTGCATACCAACCTTCATACTCCCATGCTTGGAATGTGTGATTCCTCTACCAGCTGCATTCTGCCGTGTGCAACTTCTATCTTGGGGCTAAACTGTTTCTTTATATAGAAACCAGTACCCTTGTCAAATGAAGTGAGTACATGAGTCATTTGTGCATTTCCTAAAATCCATCCCATCAAACATTTCTCATCTGCTATCTAGTTTCTTTTTTTAATCAGACGGAATATGCATGCATACTGCATACTGTTAGAATGAAAATGTTTCTAGGTGGTGATGAGTTTCTTCTCTAGATACATAGTCACCAACCAAGTAAGTAATATACTTCTACTAACTTGGGGCTCCACTTCTAAGCTCCGAGACAACGACATTATTTAGGGCTTAGAAAAGTTTAGATGGTTACTGCAATTCTGACCACCAGCTGAAGCAATGAGAACCAGTGGTTTTGGCCCCATGCAAAACCTGTTCATTTTCCAACTGATGTAAGGAATAGGAGAAAGGAATGCTTGTTCTTTTCCCAGATCTTAGGTGAATATTTGTGCTAAGCTTGGAGTTCTCTTTTAGCTCAGTTCATTATGTTAAAGAATTCAAGCTTTGGGGAGAAGACACTTTGCTATGTGTCAATAGGGATGCCAAATGCATCCTTAGGTGGCCTTTTCTGCACCCCCAGGAGCAAAAGAGGGCAAATATTAGGTGTGTCCAATCTTCTTAGGAATTTGAGACCAAAGGGGTCTGTTAAACAATCGCCTTGATTGTCTGAATCTGTCTGAACCTTTTCTGCCAGTGCATTATCTTCTGATCACAAAATCTTGACAAGTAGCCCAAAGTACATATTCCTGTGAGCCTGAGACTGTTACTCATTTCTTTCTGTTCCATTATCTTTTGGACAAATGATGGGTTAGCAACAGGAGGGGCAGAGGGACATGGTCCTAGCATTCTTCCTGCTGGAAAAAAGAAGAAAATGAACCAAAAGAACATTGTCACAGTCTACTGGCAATATTATTAGACTTTCCATTTAGCTAAGGGAACTCCTAAAAATGGTCTTACTAACAATGTAATAGTGTCCATTCCTGAAGTCATTCAATATTCCAAAGTTTTCTGGGAAAGTGGAGATTGAGATTTTTCTTACTCCTAGTGAAAAAACAGTGAAAACTCACTAATTATTGCAAGTAACATTTAAAACTGGAGTCTATTCTGTGTTACTGCCCTCAAAGTGTTTATCAAATGAGTACTGTGTTCCCGGAAAGCAACTTGGACTAATAAGAAAGAAGAAAATCTTAGATTTTGCCCAAAATAAAGAAGAGGATTATTTTCACTTTTTCTTTTCCCATTCAACTCTGTATTACATTGAAATGGAGAAAGAGAGTAGAGGAAATTTCTCAGAATAAAATAGATAAAATCTGTGTAGCAGAGGAATATAATTGTGGAACACTAGTTCTTCTTTCTGCCTGAGTGTGGAAGGGAGAAATGTGGCCCATTTTGCTACCATAGAAACCAACCAAGGTATGTGGCAGAGGAAGAGAAGGCCTGATCCAGGCCCATCCTCCCCCTTCTCAAATTTAAGGTCTTACTTTTTTTAAAGTTAAAGTTTTCTAGTCAAGAGGTGATATTTCTAGCAGCACAGTATGGGTGTGCGTGCGTATGTGTGTGCGTGCGTGCGTATGTGTGTGTGTTTACATCTTCTTTTACTTAATTGAGTTCTTTCAATCCTGCTTTGCTTTAGAATCTAGGGATTTTGGCTGTCTTTTAGTCCAGAACCGACCAGAGGAAGACTGACAAATGTAAAGAAAAACATTACTGAGCACCCATTGCGTGCTAGCAACTACTTCTAAGATAACAATATGCAAGATATTAACTAGTGCTGATTTCTTACTGTTTTTTGAAATTGTGTATTATTTGTATCTTTTTTCTGTTTTGCTTTTTTAAATAAATAAATAAATAAATAAATAAATAAATAACTCTTACTGCGAGTTGTCCTCAACATTGATGCAGGAGACAGGCCCCCTGTGCTTGCTGTTTCTTCATGGGCCCCTGACACAGGCAGCCACTGTCCCTCTGTCCCTTACCAGTATTTTCCAAAAACTGTCGGAAGTAAATCGAAGATGGGCCAGGTGTTTGGAAAGCTAGCAAGAACGCCAAATGTCATCTCTCTTGAAGGCAGCAGTCTTAGTTACTTTTCTCATTGCTGAGACAAAATACCTGACACTCAAAGTTGTTTTCTATTTATTTATTTAATAGTTTTATTGGTATATTCTAGATATACAAAATGATCACATTCATCACAGGGAATTTGTGCCTATACATGATACATCTTGCTTCTTTTTTCCCATTCTCATACCCTCCCTTAAACCCCTCTTTCCCTCATTTACAAAAGCTTTGTTTCCATTTTTTTCTTTTATTCTCTTTTTTTCTTGTCTCTTCTTTCCTTTCCCCCTCCCCACTCCCTTGTCCCCCTTCCTATTTGGACATTTTCTTCCTGTTTCACAAGATCTATTATACATTTTGGTCCTTAGTTGCCCTTTTGGTTTCTCACACCAGAGAAACCATGTGATATTTAAACATATGTTGACATCCAAAGTTAAAGGGGGAAAAGTTTATTGTTGCTTACAACTTGCAGAGGTTTCAGTTCATAACTGGCTGGCTCCAAGGCAGGGTGGCATGGGCGAGGGGCACAATAGAGCAAGCAGGTAGAAGGCAGCAAGCAACAAGCAGAAAGTGACAAACGATGAGAATAACAGCTCTCTTTCTGTCTTATATTTAATTCTAGAATCACATTGTGAATTAATCTTAGCATCACATCCTTGATCCCAGTATTTCATACCCTAGATCCAGCCACCTCCAAAAAGCCCCACTTATGACAGTGGGAGGCTAGGGGGTAACATCTAGATACAAGCCATTAACAGTGGCCCCAGAAGAGAGGGAAGACACCAACCTAGTATGCATCTCCTACTGTGAATGGTAAGGCTTCCTATCACAGGAAGTATCCTGAACTGGGCCGGGCAGTATTTTAGCAGGGATATTGTAAGAAACACTTAAAATCTCAGAGAAAGAGTTGAGACCAAATGCAGTATGATACCCTTTTTTTTTTTTCCAAAAAGAGAAATAGACATTATATTTTTAGAGATGCTAAAGGTTTATAGCAAAAACAAAAGAAAGGTACAGAGATTTCCCATCTAACCCCCAGCCTACACATACACAGCTTTCCCATTACAATATCCTACACACAGGGTTGTATTTGTTCAGTCAATGAACTTATACTGGCATATTATTATCACTCACTCAAAATTCATAGGTTACATTATGATTCACTCTTGGTGTTACACGTTTTATAGGTTTAGATAAATGTATGACATGCATTTGCCATTACAGTATCGTAGAGAGTAACTTCACTGCTCTTAAAAATCCTCTGCATTCCATCTGTTTGCCCGCCTCTCCTCCAACCTCTAACAACCACTGATCTTTTTTTACCGTTTTCATAATTATGCTTCCCCGGAAATGTTATATAGCGGGAACCACAGTACATAACCTCCTCAGGCTTACTTCTTTCCCTGAGTAATTACATCTAAGGTCCTTCCATGTCTTTACATGGCTTGCTAAATCACTTCTTTTACGTGCTGAATAAAATTCCCTTTCTGAATGTTCTAATACCCTTCTCAATCATGTTAGTTTTAACATATTTCAGAAAGGCACTGATAGAGTATCTGTAAAGAGGAAATAAAAAGGATGTGACAGCCTGATATTTGTGATGCCCAGTGAAGTCGGAATGGTGGGACGCAGCATTGTGAATGAGGGGCATGTCTGACAACCGGGCAGCAGTTGCAGTGTGTCATTTTCGGGGACTGTGACTCCACAAGAACCGGATGTGCGAAGGCTTGTTCAGTACAAATGACGAAGATCCCACACAGACCAACTGACTCTACAAGGGGAACTGTGCTGGCACCTGTGACTTTGGGTAGGCCTGAATTTTCAGGCAGAGCTGAATGTAGGACAGGAAAATATGCTAGTAGTGTCCTGGCTTTCTCTGCCTCTTCACTTTGCCTTCTATGGGTAGACTTTGTTCCCAGGCTAATTCTCCCGTGAGGTAGCCAAGATGACCATTGGGAGCTGCAGATCAACAGTAGTGCCAGTGAAATGGGCCCTTCCCAGAAACACATTCAGGGAGGGACTTCACTGACCCTGCTATGAACAAATCCCTGTAGCTGACCGGCATCCACCCTTGGAATTGGACACTGGGACCCCCTCCTCCCCCCAGCACCACCTAATGGACATGAGAGTGGAACAGGGAACGTTTCCAAGGAAAAATTGGGGTGTTTTTACTAAAAGGATTAGGAGGGAAAGGATTTTGAACACGTAAATTCAAAAGATGTTCTCTGTGCCAGCCTATGGGGTGACTGTTCAAAGTAGCAAAGATGTGTATCAATACACACGACATAAAAGCACGTATGAAGACCCTCTCTCTACTCTTGTGTAATTGGTAATCAAATGTTTGCTAGGGCATGATCTCTGTGTTCTTTGGGCTGCTGAAGAAGTGCAGAGGTTATCATATGTTCATACTTAGCTTCTTTTCTACCCATTTCTACTGTGTCTTCATGTATTGTTGAGACTAGAAAATGAAATAGGAACTGGGCCTGGTGGCACACACCTGTAATCCCAGCACTCAGGAGGCTGAGGCAGGAGGATTGTTGTGAGTTCAAGAGCAGCCTGGGCTACAAAGTGAGCTCAAGGCCAGCCTGAATGGCATAGAGAGACCCTGTCTCAAAAGACAAGGGCCAGGGATTTAGCTCAGTGGTGTAAGCACCTGCCTGGCAAGTGTGAGGTTGTGAGTTTGATCCCTG
>RJWT010002697.1:0-39684 GCA_004365215.1 Cuniculus paca | reverse complement strand
TGATTCTTTGTATATTTTTAGTGAGCAAGGAAAAATAAAAATCTTTTAAACTATAAGGCTAGTAAATAAGGCGGTTAGTTTATAAGTGTAAGGAATGGAAATATGCTAACAAAGCATATTTTTGTAAGCAAGTGATTTTGATTGACACTCTCCAGACCCTACTAGGCAAATAACTTATTCCTTAGATTTAACTGAACCACTTGGAAAGTACACTGACCTTCTGAGTTTCAGTATGATGACATTGTAGGTGAATAAAATATTTAGTGTTTCTCCACAGGTATTTTACTTTCCCTTAGGAATGTCTTGCCAACAAGATTTGGCTTGAGAATTAAATACTGTTTTTAAAAATATGAAGCAAAAACAGAATTTTTGAGTTTGAGGTGCTGGATTCAGTGTACAAAATGCCATTTACATAACATTTAGCAAATTACATCTTTCTTGAGTCCTACATGTGTATAAGTCTTTCAAATTAAAATAACTTCTCAGGTTGTGAGAACTGAGAGAAAGTACATATTACATAGGACCAAACAAACCTTAGAGTATTGCTATCATTTTGAAATTGATGCTTACTTATTTAAGCATATGAACCATACCAATGTAGTCTCTGAAAGTAAAGTTATATCAACAAATATCTATAACTTTACTTGTATTTGTCAGTCTCTTTATAATACCTTCCTAAGAAAATAATACACAACAGAATCTTAACTGTCGTATTTTAAGGGTTCCCCTAGGATTAAAAGTAAAAATTAAAAATCATCATAAGAAAGATAAAATTGATTAAATGGATGAGTTTTTTAACATTAGCAGTTTTCTCAAGATAGTTTTAATTTAAAATAATTCTAAGTAAAACCATAAAAATTAAAATGCTTAGCAATGATGTTAATGTTCAAATATTATGAAGTTCTTTGGCTTCACATGGCATCGTAAGGAGCAGAATTTAATTCAATTGGTAGACTATTCAACTGGTATTTTATAGTTCATTAGATCAAATATGCTGAAAGCCATCTCAAGATCATTTATTACTTTCTCACAACTCAGCACTTGAGCTGTTTGAAAGTGTTGATGGTCCATCTTTGGTGGTGGTGGGATTAAAAGCCCTTGAGGGGTTGCAGAAAGCATGTCTATCATGGTGATACAAATCTGGGAAGGTCTGAAATTTTATCCTTTCAGTAGGAATTTTTAAAATAGATTGCTTTAAAGGTTCAGATAGCTATAATACCAGAAAATAGCACATTCTTTGTATCATAATGAAAACTTTTGTTTTGGTCACCACCATTTGTCCCTGCACTAAGGTCACAGTTTTGTGTTCATTTTTCCTCCTCTTTGACTTTTTCCTCTCCTTCCCTAGAAGCAGGTAAGCTCCTTGGATTAGAAATTGCATTTTATTTGCATATGAATCCCAAGGCTCCGTCAAAATTCGTGGTAGATCTTGGAAATTCAATAAACATTTCTAGGGGCTGGGGATGTAGTTCATTGCAAAGGTCTTGGTTCAGTCCCCAGTATATACTGTCAAATACATATATACATACATATAAATAAACATTTGTAGAATTTTGTACTAAATGTATCTTACCTTCATGTAAGACTGTGCTTAGCAATATAGTTATGAATTATCCATCCTATAATCTCCAGAAATACAACAATTTATTCTTTATTTCCTAGACTTTCTGGTCTGTACTATATAGTATTTGATACTTCACAAACCCACTAATCGTCTTCACTGAAGTCTAACATGCATTTTCCTGGCAAAGAATCACTTTTGGGGAAAATACAGTAAGTCAGTTCCCCAAATGCAGCTAAATGATGAGCTGGAAGAAAATCTCGAGAGCTAGCATTATGGGCAGTTGGTGGGACTCAGCAGTGGATATTTACTGGCACTGTACAGTGTAAGATACTGTGCTGACACTAGGAGGAAAAGAGGGAAACAAATTATGATCTGTGCCCTCAGGGAACTTGTACTCAAATTGAGAAGTCACTGATAAAAATAAATTAATGGTTTAAGGTAAAAGTATACCATACAACCCATTTATGAAATAGTGCATATTACAGGAGCTATTATAAAGAAACGATAACTAAAATAAATTAAGATATCATTGTAATCTTGGTTTATCATGAAAATCATGGATTTTGGATTTTGAGGACATGATGAGTTTAGTTTATCTGTGAAATATGAACAATCAGTAATGTCAGGTAGAATGAGCCAGGGAAGCCATTCCATACTGGCAATGTGATCAGAAATTAATGAAATTAATCAGAAATTTTTTACAAAGGTAAAATTATAATTCTCATATAATTATAAAATGAAATCCTGACAAATACATTTTTTTAACTCACCAATTAATGAGGGAATCAGTAGGGGTAAAATAAAGGAACACTCAAAGACCTGTACATATACTGTATAGGACCGAAGAGTGATGAAATTAATGTCAAGTTGAGGCAAATTTGGTTTCTTCCACGGTGAAAAGGGAAATCGATTGAAACTCACAAGACAAAATTTATTGCCTATCAATGAAAGTCATTTGCACTGCCATCAGTTATCTGCATACTTTGAGTTGTAAATAACTCAAAAACAATGACAAGCAAAGCAATCTCACAGAATCAGAAAAACTGGAAAGGTGTGCTAGGAAAAAAATCTAGTTTTCTATTGAAGATACCTAGTATGTTTTTGTTTTAATTCAAAATCTTTCACATTTTTCCCCCATAGATTCATAGGAGACAATATGTGTAATATTTTAGGAGAATAATAGGCAGCTGTCATTCTGAAAATTAACCAGGGGATTTGGACTTTGTATTACTTTCCCTTCACTGAGAAACTGTACCCAAAGCATGCAACTTAAAGGAAGATAGGGTTATTTTGGCTGTTTCATTGACTTCAATCCGCAGTAGGCTGGCTCCAAGCAGAAATGGCATGGCAAAAGTCCTGATGGAGGAGTGGTGCTCTACTCACAGCCAGGAAGCGGATAAAGAAAGGTGAGGAGCCCCGTACAAGAACAAACCTTTCCAATTCACACCCCCACTGATCTGCCCCCTCATCCAGCCCCATCTCAAAACTTGAGATTGGGGGATATCTAGATCTAAAGTGTAACAGATTTGATCTTTGGTATCAAGGGAACAAATGAGTTCCTCCTGAGTAGCACTTTTGCTGATCAGTACTGGCTACTGAAAACCTGTCCTAGAGAATTCTGGCTGCCTTTTTGGAAAAAGCACTGTGGCCACTGTATTTTCTGTCGTCTGCATTGCAGAGTTGGGGATGTGGAGGGGGTCAGAGCCATAGAAGATATTATTCAGGAGCTGTGCTGTAAAGAGATACAAATGCAGTGGCAGCGTGCGGGACAGGGTAGAGTTGGGGGACTGCATGTGAAAAGGGGGTGGGGCACTGTGGAGGTTTTCCAACCTTAGAAATGTGTTGGAAAGATTAGGAAATGGGACAGTCTCATGCCAGAAAGACAGAGATAAAGCGGATATGTCCTTTAAAGGAAGAGAATAATAAACTTGATAAATGAGTGGAGGGAGAAAGGAAATAGAGACACCACAGTAAGAAAGTAAAGAAGTGAAAGGGAGTGAGAGACAGAACTTCAGTTTTTTGTATCACTTCTCAAATCTGACTGTATTTATTTCCATTAGTACCATGATAATTTAGTTGCCCATACTTTTGTAAAGTTAAGCATAACTTCAACAGTAGAGAAACCCCCAATAAAAATGGATTAAGATCAAAATTAGTTTTTCTCACATAATAATCTAAATATAAATAAGCCATGGCAGGTATGGTGTTGGCACCACATTAGGAAACCAGGCTCTTTCTTTTTGTTCTACCATCCTTAGTATATTGCTTCCCCTGCATGATCAGTGCTGTTCTACCTCTGACCGTTGTATTTGTGTTTTAACTAGAGAAAAGAAAGAAAGGAAAGGCATGTAATATGTCTCTAATGAAAGGTGGAAGTTGCCCATAGATTTCTGTTGATATTTGTGGGACTGAATTTTATGACATGATCAAATCGATCTTCAAGATTCAAAAAAACTAATCAGGTGAACCACAGACATTTGGAAATTTCAAAGGAATCCTCATAATCCACAAGTCAGAAAATCATAGTAGAAATGATAAAATATGTAGAACTGAAAGATAAAAGTATTATATGTCAAAATGTATGGAATACATCAGAAGTATTTGGGGCAATTTAAAGACTTAAATGCTTATATTAGGAAAGAAAGGATAAAAAGTAAAATAATAAACCTAATGAAAACAAAAGGGGAAAAGTGGAGAAAATATTAGAAATGAATTCATTAAAAAGCAAACATGCAATGGGGGCTGACAAAAAATAGGGCCAGTTATTTTACCAACTGATCTGATTTTATTAACCAACCACCACAAAAAAAAAGAAAAAGACTGTCCACTATGAATAGAAAAGAGGACATAACTACAGATACTGGAGAATTTAACCACAAAGATGAGTGTAATGAAAATTCTAGAAAAATATAATTTGCTAAAACTAGGAAGAAATAGCATGAATAGTCCTATGACTGAATATGTTTAATAATTTTAATTAAAATTTTCTCTGAAATGGGCCACCAACCCTACTAATTTTACAAATTAGTTTTAGCAAATGTTCCAGGAACAGATAGTTTGAGTTCTATAAAAACTTTTCCGGAGACTAAAGAAGACTATGCCCAAATCATATTCCAAATTGACATAACTTCATAGCAGAAAAAGAAAGTATAAATAAGGGAAATTGCTACTGTCTTATTCATTAACATGAATAAAAAGTATAGCAATTTATATGTTTTGTATAATAAATACATACAAATGTATAGAATGGATAATTTAGTTATGAAGAAATTGAGTTTATTCCAGGAATTGAAGTCAGTTTAATGTTATAGAATTAATGTACTTCAACATAATGACAGATCAAGAAGTTAAATGTGATAAGGTCATCTCGGTAGAGGGTTGAGAAGAATTTATGAACAGCACCATCACCATCACCATCTTCCTCACCATTCATGTTATGGCAAATTAAGTGTTGAAGGAAACTTCCCAAGTCTGATAAAGGCCCTGTGGAAAAAAGTCTGCAACAAAGTTCAGTAAGGAATTGAAATTTTGGAAGTTTTCCTTTAAGATGAGGAACAAAACATGTTCCATTCCACCAGGTATTTTAGGTGCTGTGCAGGCAAACCTAGCCAGTGCATAAAACTACCATTATTTGCAAATAAAAATTAGCATTTACCTATAGATACACTAGTATAGTTCAGAAACGGGGAAATTTTTTGTTGAGAAGCAATTTCCCTCTAAATTTTGTTAAGAGTCAATATTTTGTCTCTCTATATACATTTTTGTTATAGAGAAAAATTAAAGTGTGATAGAGCAACAAAAGATTTATAAACACAAATATATTTTTATTAGGATAAGAATCTAGAAGGGAAAAAAGATTGGAAACAAAAGTGAAAAGGATCACAGTAAAATTTCTGTTTTAAAAAAGATCATATTTATTTTATAAGTGGATCAATAGTATCAACAAATTACTGAGGAATGTAAAGTTAATCATGTAAGTTGATATGAGTAATGTGAGTTTTATTTGAAAATATCAGTGTTTATAATACAGCAGAAATGTCATCATTTACAACTACCTAATCTTATGATGACAATGTTTAAACAACTTAAAAATATGGGGTGGGGGGGGCATACATAGTTTAATTATTTTAGAAAGTATCTAGTCAAAATGTTGAAAAACTTTAGCTGAAAGCAGATGCAAAATTATGTAGTTGCCATGTGTTAGTGTTTAATCAGTTTCAATTAACAAAACCCTAATCTCCTTTAGTTTCAGAATATAGTAGTGGAGCTAACATAACTAATGGGATGAATCCTAACCTAAAGTTACATGAAGAAAAATATACACAAACTTGTTTTTAGTAAGAAATACTATGGATCACCAGAAATTCTTGGAAATATAGTTTAAAAAAATTTTAGAAACTATAGAACCTTAAGCATATCGCTAATGGCTTCATTTAATTAGCATTCATTGTAATAGATTAATAGACCTGAACTGGACACGATGTTTCATCATATTGTGTAGTAATACATGGGTATGCTCACATGTCCATACAGAAGGTACAAAGCTACGTTATATACACTTACTACTGCTGTCTCTAAGTAGCCACTTGCTATTACGTTCTTAAATTTCTTTCTTTCCTACCTCGAATCTGGCACTAATTGTGTTTATCCCACTATGTGTGCAAACCGCTCTACAGGCCAAAGTTGCTGAAGAAGAAGTCGTCACTCTTTATTAGCACACAGAATTGAGCTGTAAGGACAGTTGGGAATCTATGGACCCAAATGAGTTAATGTTCTTGCTACAGTGCTCCTGTTCAGCCCAGGAAACACTGAGTTGAGTATGTAAATCTGGCCAAATAACTGTTAATTATTTGCAGTGCCTCTCCTAAGTATTTGGAAGAATCTTGAAGCTAAGTAAAACTTGCCTTTATCTCCTTACAAAGCCTGAACTGGCTATTTCAAAACCAAAAATCAAGCGAGGTTCATTTTTGGTTTTGCCAAGAGTATGAGCTTCTCATTGAAGTTGCCTGAAAGGTTCAATCCAATTGGCTTTACCCCAAATAAAACGCAGTGTGCTCTGTACAGTTTTGACCCAGAATCAGGTGAATCTCAGCAGTTTTGGCCGAGACACATTGTAAAATTTTGGATTTGTTCGGACTTGACACTTCCTGGGAACCCATTCAAACTGAAACCGGAAAAAGGTTTTGCACAAACCCTGTCCTAGCCCGTTCTGCCAAGTTTCCCACTGCTCTAATGTTGGTCTACCTTCTGTATATTCGCATCGAGGGCAAACGGAAATATCCTCATGAATCTCTCATGAGGGACCTTGGGTGAAACAAACTAGACATTCTCCTTTTTCCACCTTGACCCAAAATACAGAACTTTTGTTCTGTGCTAACCAGTAATAGAATATGTATCTTATCCAATAATGGGGTCAATGCTCAAAGGGTTAAGCCTCTAAAACAGCTGCTTATGGTCAACTGAATTTAATGTTACTAAACAAGTGGGCAGTGTATGCAGTTGCAACCTTGTGACAGGAGGTGATGACCAAGTTAAAAATGTAAGACTTCTTGTAGCCTGCAAAAATTGTTTCTTACAGCCCTGTCAACTTTTTCATAAAAGTGGTAACATAAGGAGGTATCATTGAGAAATTACATAATGCATGCAGCTTCACCAGCAGATGAATTTAGTATTATTGAATTGTTCAGTGTTTGGAGGTCAGACTGACAGCTCCTTATTTGATGTTGATAAGTAGTTATACTGCCTTACTGCCTCAATAATGTGTTTTATCATCTTGTCTTAAACACTGTCAATAACCTAGTGCATTCTCTGGAAAAATAACTGTTGCTTTATGCTGTGAAGATAATACAAGTGTATATTATAAAATACAATTGAAGTATGTTTCTGAAACATATATAAATAATATAATACAAAGTAGAAACGTCTCTACTATCTTTAAAAGAGCTTATCAGTGTGAAATCTCAGAGTAATAGTATATTAGGGTATTTTTAAAGACCCTATCTTAACTATAAAACAGAATGTTAGTATTACACTTTAATATATGGTAGGTAGGAGTAGTATGTGTTAAGTATTAAAAAACCAATTTGAGAAATGTTAATTTTGTGAACCCAGTTTTAACAAATTATATAACGTTTCAGCTAGTGTTTTTCCCTAGTTTTAAATGATGGCTAGTGATACAGTAGTATCTGATTAACCATTAGAAAATCCAGGTTGTGGTCACATCTCCATCATAGTCAGGCACATGATTTTGGGCAAGTTGTTTATCCTCTTTTCATTTGTTTTATTTTTAGTTTTTAAATGATTGGGCCTAGCCGGGCGTTGTGGCGCACTCCTGTAATCCCAGCTCTCAGGAGGCTGAGGCAAGAGGATTCTTGCAAGTTGGAGACCAGCGTGGGCTACACAGTGAGCCCAAGGCCAGCCTGAACTGCATAATGAGACCCTGTCTCAAAAAGACAGAAAAAAGAAGAGGGGGGGAAAAAAAAAGATTGGGCTGGACTAGGTAAATCTTGTAAAAGCTCTCTAATAAGCTCTAGTCTAATCAAGGAGTTAAAATCTGATCATGACAAAATTTTTGCCCTAGTTAATAGCAAACAAGTTTCTCTGATTTAATTAAATAATATTCTGCAAAAGGTATTTATTGAGTTCCTACCATGTCTCAACACTGTCCTAGAGGATATAACAGACTACGTTCCTAGAGCCATGGATCTCACATTTTAGATAATGTTAGAAGTGAAAGGAGTCGTAGAGATCCTTTTCTAAAACCCCCCATTTCAGACATAAGACATCTGGAGAGCTGAGAAGCTTATGAATTTCTAAATGTGGCAAAACTAGGGATAGACTTCAACTCTCCTGATAAGTAACACAGTGTTCTTTCCGTTCCACATCCTCTTCTTGCAACTGGTGAGGGTAAATAAGATATGATTAAGGGACACATCCTAAGTATGTAGAAAGTGATATAAAGTGAAGAGGAAGAAAATTGGCCAGCAGATTCCATGTTTATCTTGAGCAGGGGAAGAAGCAAACTCAGAAATAAAGAACTACACTGCAATTGCTGAGCCACATTCAGAATATGCCCTAAACTTATTGGTAAATGGACTTTCATGAAGCAGTTTTGATCTAATTTTCTTTCTTTTGAATGTTGGAAAAAGAATTGACATGCCCCTAGGTTGCTTTACTAGTTCTGTCTTGATCTTGCTTAGTTACATTAAATATCTCGGTTGATCTTTTTTATTTTATGTGTCTGCATAATGGCTGTAATGCCACTTATACAAGTGTTTATAAAGTTTGTTTAGGGCTTTTAATAAACTTTGATCTCAGATGAAAGGCTAGAGAGAGTATAAATTGTCACCATTAGTACTATTAATATAAACACCTCAGATGACCTCATGTTAATTATTTAACATTAAGGAATGATTTCAACCTATCAAATACTGCTCCCAACTGCATTATATTTGAACATCAAACAGTAAAAAGCCATCAAAATCACCCTTCTGTCATTATTTTGTTTAGGTTTTCTTCTTAATTATTTTTGCATAGCTAGTCTTCCATAAATGACTTTCTGAAACCTTTCCAATGTTATTCTCTACTAACATCTGACTTCTACCTGTATCCACTGCAAAATCTAATGGAAGACTTTCTTACATGTTTCTGTCATGGCCATCAGACATTGACCATATAGTCTAAAGCATTAAACCTAGATTCACTGAATTAAAATTTCTGGGTCTTGCAAAGGCCAGATGACCTCTAGCTGTCATAAAGTATGATTAGGATTTGATGAATTAGAATTAGATGATCTGGTTGTGAATTTTGACTTTTTCCAGGGGAACCACTCTGACCTCATTTCTGTTATCTATGAGTTAGATTTAATACTTGTTCTGTTTGTCTTATAGTCTGAGAGAATCAAATGAGAAGAATGGGTGAGAAAGTCCTGCTCTGCATTTCAAAATTACCTCCCCCATATGTGTATGTTTTGGTTACTTTTCCTTCCTTGCTGAGACAAACACCTGACACCAAAGTGAAGCAAGGAAAGGTTTATTTAGCTCACAGTTTCTGGAGATTTCAGTCCATAATCAGCTGGCTCCAAGGCAAGGTGGCACAGCACAGGGACAGCACTTCACGGCAGCAGCCAGAGCAAAAGAGAGCAAACAAGCCTCTTCTCTACCCTCAAGTTGTACACAGGCCACCCCACCCCCCACCTTCCCAGTGGGTGTAACAAAAAATGTCCTTTCTCTCCATTGCACAGGATGAGGATATTTACAAAGAACCTTGACTCCCTGCTGAGTCTCTCAGTTAAACTTTTAAACTGTGCAAGTTGACACAATGTATTAACCCTAACAGTGTATATTACTTTCACCAGCCAAAGAATAGTATATGAACTAGAAAATTTGGCTTTTTAATTAGGACATTTCCTTTCTGTTCCTGTTTTATCACGAGTTAGCTGTTACTCTAAATTTTACTCCAATATTTGTTTCAAATTCTTAGAGAACATTAGATTGACTTTTTATAAAATCTCAATAATTGTAGTATACCTCACCCCCAGCCTCAGATGATTGATTTCATTGGGCACCCATGGTTTAGTCATGTATTTAGGCTGTTTACCTTTTCTGTGTCCTCTTGGAATGTACCTGTATAGTCTGTCCTATTCCACTGCCTTTTCATATTGATTTCTTCTCAAACATTGTTTCCCTTAATTTTTTAAGAACTTAGTTTAATTTTAGCATGTTACTAAATTTTGAAATCATCAGACCTAACTTCAAGGACCAGTTTACTCAGTCATGAATTCACTTAATGACCAGTTCTCTGATTTTCAATTAATTTTAACAAATTGGCCAATTTACAAAAGCATTATCTTTGCAAACTGTACGAACAGTAATATATATATGAATACAATGGGTAAGTTGGCTGTTTAACTCATTTGTCTTCAGCATATTGACTAAGATTCCATTAAAAAAAAAGATTGTTCCCTTTTAGTAGAAGACACTGCACTATAAGGTAATGATGGGACAAATACTGCATGAATTTCTATTAGACTTTATTCAGACCACATAGAAGTGACTCAGTGAGACTCACAGAGACTCTCTTGTAACAAAGAGAATGAAGAAAATTCTGCAAGTGATAATAAAAGATTGAGAGCTTTTTAGAGTAGTTTATTCCTCAGTATTGTCAGGATCAGCAAACTCACTGTTGTTTTTTGTTTTTTTAATTTCTGTTCATAAGGTTTTTTTTTTTTACTTTTATTCTCATTTTCAAGGATCTTACAAATATCAAGGAGTAATTTTCCTTATTCTTAAAAGTAGAATAGGACTCATTCTGTCTTACAGAATGGATCTTGGTGACCTTGTTTTCTCAAAACACTGTTATTATACTGTCCTAGAGATTATTTTACAGTTATTTGTCAATTATTCTTAACTGTATAAGAAGCAACTAAAAATATGAAAATGGCCAACTGATGGACTCATAGTAGAAAAACATTAGAAATCATGTGAAGCATCGCTATTAATATGTCAATTTTCTTACCGTATTATGCAAAGTATATTAAGAACTGTGAAGACTATGAGATGTTGCCCTACTTGCAAGCTAGCAAGTTAACCTGTCACACTTTCATCAATGCTGGCAGAAGACAGGAGACAAAAACACAACAGCCAACATGAACTTGATATTTGCATCAGTTACTTTCCCTCCAAGTCCTGCAGGGATGAAGGTGATGAACTCTGTGGAGTGTTACACACGCAGTGAATGTGCGTTATAGCTGAGGAAGCCTGAGCTTGCGCAACCCCCATTCTTGTCAAGGGAGCTTCAACAAATCTCACCCAACTTTTTTTTTCCCAGGTGAGACACTATCTCTGTCTTCTAAGACTGTTCAAACATCTTGAAAAATTAGTTTGGTACAAAAGCTAACATAGAACATGTAGAAATGTTATTGAGAAATGTGTTTCAAGAAAATATTGTATCTTTCAGGAAGATATGAAGAACTTTGTAGACTCCTAAAATTACTGTAACTTTTATTGAATGGAGTTTGAGAATTCAGAATTTTTCATTTTCTTTCGTAATGTCAAAAAGAACACTGACAGAGGAAGCTATTCTCCCACATGATTCAGAAGATTCTATTTATGATGATGATAGTGGTGGTGGTGATGATGATGATGAAATTGATTTGCCAAGCAGAGAATTAGATCACAAATCTTCAAATGATGATACTCTGGATGGAATTATGCAGATTCAAAAATCAGAGGACTATGATAATCACATCCTGTTTGCTATTCAACAAGACCATTTCAGAAAAACCTGGTCCCAGTGTGAGAACTGGCCTCAGTGTGCTGCAGAATCAAAAGAAAAATCCAGAAAGATCCAGGGCTGCATACTGTGCAAATTATTTGGAAGTTACTGACAGAAGTGTGGTCCACAGTGGAAGCAAGACCACTGGATCCCATAATTCAGGTCAGAGGAAGGGGGCTTATGAAGTCAGAACAAAAAGCTACTTCATCCCAGTTGGAATGTATCTGGTTTATCTCAAGCCAGTATCAAAAAATGTCATTCAACTTCCTGGTGCTCCTGACATAGGGTCTGGTCTTAAAGCTGCATGTACCACAGTAATGGTTTTGTTCACATGTAGTATGTTGAGAAACTAGCAAGAATGACAAGGGTTTCTTAAGTGCAGTCCTAGCAGTTGCAGCTTAAGATGACTGTAATCAGGTCAAGTTGAGTCCTTACAAAGACAGTGTTGTAGTCAAGGTTTACAAAGGAGTGTATTTAATACAGGACACATAATTTATAGGATTATTTTATAATATTCACCAAAAAAAGCCAAACGCAGAAGAGTGCAAACAAATGATCTGTCCACACACTAGACCCAAAGAATCTAGTTGAGGGATTGGATCCCACAGCAACATCCTGCATGAGTCCAGCAGAAGACCTAGACCCCATGACAATGTCTCATGCAAGTCTGTATCAAGGATCTGCACTGGAAAGGCCCAAAGGCCAGTGGTGGAAGCCAGAAAGTCCACACCAGCAGGATGAAGGATCTGTGTCAGAAGGCTGAGGGAGCTGCACTAGAGCCAGGAAGTGATGCTCAAAGTAAGGACCAAAGCTCTTCCAAAGAGAACTGCAGCCATCCTCAGCGACAGTGAAGACCTGAGCTCCTCCAAAGATGAAAACAGCTGAGTTCATATGAGGAAAGTCCATGTCACAAGCTTCTCCAGGAGAATCAGCAGCTCACATATTCTCCTCCAGTTCTTCTTTTATGTTGTTGGCAGCAATCCTCAAGTGGGCCTTCCACATCCAGAACCATACTTACTCAGTTCAGCTACTGCCTACTCGTCAGTCCACCTCAGATGGATCTCATCATGGAATATTTTGCAACAAAAACCTTGACCAGATAATTTGCTAAAAGAATGTGCTAGAGCCAGGCCTGGTGGCGCACACTGGTAATCCCAGCACTCGGGAGGCTGAGGCAGGAGGATCGTTGCAAGTTCGAGACCAGCCTGGGCTACAAAGTGAGCTCAAGGTCAGTCTGAACAACATAGTGAGACTGTGTCAAAAAGACAAGGGCTGGGGATTTAGCTTAGCAGCATATGTGCCTGCCTGGCAAGCGCAAGGTTGTGAGTTCAATGCCCGGTGCCACAAAAAAAAAAAAAAAAAAAACAAAATGTGATAGTATTCTTTACCTTTTATTAGGTTTCTGCACCAAGATTTACTTTATATGGTTCATAGGTGGGCAAATGTTGAAAGCATATTGTATAAAAGAGAGATTAAAAGCAAATAACAGTATACAAGTGATTTTTTTCATTGACTTGATCATGCTAATTAATACTTGTAAATCTAAAAAGTGGGAAAAGCATATCAGAGATAACCTTGTCAATAAAAAAAAAATCGTGCCTTCAACATGAAAATAGAAGAGAATAAATGGGAAATAATGCTAAATTACAACTCATTAGAAATATATTTGAAATCTAGAATCAATAATTATTAGATGGGCATTTTCCAGGCTTGTCAGTGGCAATTTTTCTGCTGCCTGTTGCATTCAGACCTTCAAACCCAGGAAGAGATGTAATATGCTTAAATTCTTCTTAAAATTTCTAATGTTATTTTTCTGTCTCTTTATTCTTCTCTAAACTGTTCATCAAATGCTTAAAATATAAAATATTAAAACACCCAATGGACCTGAATAGTAAATGGTGACTACTGATGTTACTGAAAACCAGACACTGATCTGGGTTCTGGACCAAATTACCATTCCATATCCTGTACTTTAGTTTGAATGTTCTTACAAATTAATTCTCTATGCTTTCTGTAGTCTGAACATTATTCAGTTAACTTATTTAAGTAGTAGTAAATGTGATAGATCTATGTTTTACTTGCCAGTAGATACTTTGTTTGCATACATCTTTGTTTAAATACATCTTTTAAAACACTGAATTTAGAGAGTGAGAGCATGTACTGTATATTTAAAGCACTGTACTGCATGACTTAGCGTTGTATTATAGCTTGGCTATGTACCTTTGTCTGTGGTTTCTTCAAAATCATATAAAACAAATTTCTCACCTTTGTCCTTCAGCTAAAGGCTAGGGGCTTGTAGCAAAAAAGCAATTTAAAATCCTTCTTGTGAATGTCCTGTCCTAGAATGTTCCATAAGAGTGTAGGGAGCGTGAACGAGTCCTCAAAGTTAAAGTAGAATGCCTGCCTCATTCAATGTGATCTTAATCTTACAACCTGATTATTTTATTTATAGCAAATTCCAGTGTTGCTGACACACCCACCTTCATTTAGAAGCATATATTTTCCAAAGGAAACATAAATTATCTGACCCTTCATATTTACTATTTTTAAAACTGTTGTAGATATAGATAGATGTATAGAGAGACTGAGAACCAACTGTAGCACCAAATTCAATAAATATTTGTTGAATTTGTTATATATGAATACCATGGATTCAAGAATAGTAAAGCTAGTCCCTGTTATGAACTACATGTTTATGTCCCCCCAAAATTCATGTTTCATACTACTAACCTCTAATGAAATGGTATTAAGAGGTAAAGACTTTAGAAGACTGTTAGTTTTAGAAGTCATGATGATGGAATCCCATGGGGATTGGAGTCCATACAAGAAGAGAAAGATAACAGAGAACTGCGCTCTCTCAGCTTTTTGAGAGTATAGGAAGAAGGCAGTTTTCTCCAAGACTGGAATTGGGGCCTTAGTCATGGCATCTGCTTGAGCCTGATCTCCTAGCCTCCAGAAGTAAGAGAAATGTTTGTTGTTTAAGCCACCCAATCTACAATATTTTTGTCACAGCAGCCAGTCTTTGTGCTTAAAAATTCTCAAGTCAATAGGAAAAAGCATAGTTTAAAAAAAAAAACTGCAATATTATATACTTATGGACACATGTGCATGTATGTACATGTATCTCTGTTGCCATGAAAATTTATTTTCATTGAAGAACCCCAAGAATGTCCTTGAACCAAATCTGGACAGCTTTAACAGAATGAAGTTTGTTGTGGTGATGTGATGGATTAGATTTGTATATACCAGATGCCTAATAAGTGATTCTTGAGTAAAAATTATGGAAAGGTGATATACAACAATCTGTGGAATAAATACATTTCTCTGAAATTATCTATAATTTTCAGGGTACTGTGTGTTTTCTAGAGTTTCCATAGCATGCATTAAACATTTTTAAGTCATGTGGCTTGGCCGATTCTATTTTTTAATATGTCTAGTGAGTGCTGCATAACTTGTTCATTTTAACTGGATATTTCAAATGAAATGGGGGAGGGGACCTAAATTCAAATTTCAAATTGTTTTGGCAAGACCAGCTCCTTTGCATACCAACCACCAGGCCACAAAGCTTCTCTGTTGTCCAGTTGAATGGATGCATGGCTTTCATTTGGGGGAAAAAGGGGGAGGGAAACAAAAAAACTTCCTAGCAGTTGAAGTTCCAGGAAACAATTAGTTGTGGCAAGTGTTAAATGCATTTTACCTCCAAGTAATGTTTTCAGTGGTGTCGTACTCACTGACTTTCATGATCCATCTTTCTCAGCCAGTGGTTGAAAATTCAGCACCTGGTTGAATCCTGGTCCTGTCTGTCCAGCCACTTAGGACATATCTAAACGGTGTCTCAAACCTACTAATAGTTCATATTTCATACTAGCTTTCAAAATGAGGTGTCTACCAGAATATATTGCTATACAGCAAATTATTGATCCTTTGAACTGTGGTGTGGTAGTGAGCATTCCTTGAAGAGAGAGTTCGCTTAGATTTTTGATGGCTTTAAAATATACCAGATTTAAAATATATATCTCCCCAGTAGTATCGGTTTCTGTCTGATTTGACTGAAGTCATCAGGGGACTGCTTTGTGTAAGATCCAAAAGAGTATTTCTAAGTGTTCATAAAAGGCTTAATTATGAAAGTAAACTTTAAAAATATAGGCATAGTTGATCTCCATTATTTTTTAATTAAGTCTCAAAGCCACAAAAATAAAGTACCTTGCCTGATTTCTGTTAAGATCTGATCTGCCTGTCACCACAAACTCATCCATGTAGGGGGATTAGCTGTTCACATGCTCTTTCAACATTCAAGTGCTACATGTGGAGTAATGGAAAATGATGAATTTGTTTTGTCATTTTCTTTGAGAACACAGAACACCTCTTTCAGAAGAAAACAACTATTTATTCTGAAAACAGATTAATTACGTTCACCTCACCATAGTGCTTTTAAGTAAATTAGCTGTACCTTACTCAGCCAGGACAGTTATCATTCTTTATCTGTGTTCTGCATCAAGACCTGGTGTTCCATGTAAACACGGACAAGACGAATGTGATTGCCTGCTTTAGTGTGTCCTGAGTCCCCAGGTTGAGGGCTTTGCAGGTTTAAAGAAGATGATCAGCATTTCTCAGTACCTACCTTGTGCCATGTATCCCCGTTATTGGCAAGTATGGCTAAGCCCTGTCTGTATCCACAGGAAGCAGGTTGCTCTTCAGCTCCCACACATCCTCAGCAGGTGCAAAGACTGTTCTCTTGTTCCTCTGTTTACCTGAGTGTAAACCATTTAACCCAACTTCACTGTCCCTTCATTTTTCTTCTAGGTCTGTTTTGTTAATTTTAAATTTTTCATTCTATCTATAAATCTTCTGTTCCTCAAAAACAGTTTGTAAATTCTGCATTCACAAAAATAATTGTACTGTGTTACTTCACCAATATTTCTGAGTTTTAAGTGTATCTTTATTTTTGTGATGAGGATTTTTTCCATGAAACTGAAATTTATCATATGTAATTAAAAAACTCAGCACTGAAAAAAGAATCTTGCTTTAAGGAACTTGTAGTCTACTGGAAACAAGTAAACACAGTTATGAAATGATTTCACCAATGATGGAAGATATATATGTGCATAGGGGTCACTGAGATTGGCACCTAAGTCAGACCTTAGGGGAAACTTCATAGAATAAGAACTAGTGTTACCATTGTAATAATAGCTGATGTTTACTGTAAGCTTTATTTCTGCCAGGCTCTGCTCTTGAGTATTTTGCATGTGTTAATGTATTTTTTCCTTACACCATCTCTACACAATAGTTATTATTATCATTTCTCCTTATCTAAGAAGCAGTCCAGTACAGAGGAATTGGGAACTTCCTCAAAGGCCACTAAGTGACTAAACCAGTATTTAAACTCAGGCAGACCAACTCAAGAGCCTGTGCTTCTAAATGCCATGTTAGTGAAGGTAGTGTCCAAGCCACATCTTTCAAGAGAGCCAGGATCTAATTTAAACTCTGTGTAGAGAACATTCCAGACAGATGGACTTTCATGTGCAAAGTCATGATAGCATAGACACTTTCAGGAGAAAAAGTATGGAATAATATTTGTCATAATAGCACCAGAAACTCATTGGTGGTATTTAGATAAGGGGTAAACGATGAAAAAAATACTGGGAGGAGAATCTAGGTAGGCCATTTATAAAGTGGAAAAAGTATAAAGCGAGTCCTTTGATTTTTGTGGGCATCTTTTCTAAAAATATTAAATGACAAATATTTGGAGTTGGTAATTTGATGTGGCAAGTGCCCAAGAAGTAAAAAATGTCTGTTTTTCTTGCACAGTCATTATGTTGTAGTCATTCACCTTCTGCCATAAAGGGTGAAGGTTTTTCCACCCCATAGGTGTTCTTCAATAAATAACCTCTGAAATCCTATATTCAGTTTTCACCTTATTTGATTTTTTTCTTTATAATACCCTTTTCACAGTCTTTCTGACCTTTTAAGTTGAAAGAGCAGAACTGTAGTAGAGGAAGAAGCTGAAGCTACAGTGGACTAAGGGTAGAGCTACAAAAGATATTAAGATGTCCAGATCCTAATTTTCCATTTTCCTAATTTGAAAACTACGGCTCACATGTTAATTTTCCCAGGTTCATACAAACAGTTATATCAAAGCTGAGATGATGTATCTCTTGATTTCTAATTAGAGTTATTTTCAGCTTTATCCTGATACCTGTCCTTAAACAGAACACTACCACAAATAAAAATGTTATAGAAAGCATTATGCAGACCTTTAAGGACATTTTCAGAAGGTTACAAGTCAAAATGCATGTTCTTAAGGGTGAGAGAGTATTTGGGGTGAATCAGGAGCATTTAGTATGATTCCTGGGGTCTTCTTGGGATTTTTTTAGTTTTTTTGTTGTTGTTGTTCTTGTTTTCCTAACATACTCCTCAGAGAGCGCCACACCAATGGCATTAGCAGACCCCCAACCTGCGAGTTGGATGCCCATCTCACCTTCCCTCATCACTTCCTAGCTCCACAGATTCAGGGAGTGGGCACGCAGCTCAATGATAGAGCACTTGCCTAGATCTACAAGGCCCTGACTTATCCCCAGCACCAGATAAATAAATAAAGTTAGTAAAAATACAGTTCTAAACTCGACAAATTCTTCTCATAGTTAGAAGTGAGGTGCTAGCAGTCTATTCTCAAAACAACACCCATATTATCGTTTTTAGGAGTAAATGCGTGCATGTCAGTCTCCTGCTTATAATTCTTAGATCTTCCAGCTCACTCAGATGAAATACAAAGACTTGACTGTAACCTCGAAGACTGTCTGTGATGCTCTCCAGACACCTTTGCTGTACCTTGCAGCATGTTCACTGTGCCGGCTACACCAGTTGTTAGCTGTTCATTCCCACAATGTGCCAGACAGGTACTGTCCTCAGGCCTTTTGTCTTTTGCTTATTTAGTGCATAAATGTTTCCTCCGGGGTTCTCATAACTCTTTTCCCCTCTTTGTTCCTCGCCAAAGTCATGTCACCAAAGAACCCGAGACTGCCGTTAGATCTAAAGAACAACCCTGTCACTCTGTACCACTTTACCTTGCTTTACTCCTCTTCAGTGCATTTTAAACAAATTCATTTTATGAATTTGTTCATCCCCAATAAAATGTAAGCTTCCTGAGGACAAAGAGTTTTACCTTATTCACCTCAGAAACAATGTCCAGTATGTAGTCGGCATTCAGTAAATATTTGCAGATTGAATAAGTATGAAAACCTTTCTTTTACCAAGTAGTATTCATCATTAATTCACTTAAGCATTTAGTGAATCTCTGTGCTATAGCAGACATTGGGAAACAGTTCTCACCTTCATGATGCTTGTTGCATAGTATTGAGACAGACATGAATCAAACAGTTGCTCAAATAAATAAATTAATCCTCTGACAAGTGTTAACCAAAGTAGGGCTCCTGACATGATGGAGGGTTCTTTTGATAGACTCAGAGAAGGAAGGGGAGCTTTCCCTGTAGAAATAATGGCTGAGCTACAGTATGAAACATAATAAAAGTTAACCAGTTCCTTCAAGATTTATAGATTTCATCACACAAATTTTACATTTCAAAAATAATGAACTAGAATTAGTTAGATGCATACTGAATTAGGTGGAGAAGTGCAGTACCTCAAAATACATCCAAAATATAAACTAGGTTAAAAGGATAGAGATATGAACAGGTGAATTTATATTGATAAAACAAATACAACAGTGTTGTTAGTAGCATCCAGGTAGAGGGTATTTGGGTACTTTATTAATTTCTTTCAAATTTCCTATATGATTAAAAATACCTAGCATTGGGGAAAAAAGTGTTAACTAAATAAGGAGCCTATAGGGAGCACTGTGCACAGAAGTAATTTATAGTCATTAGCCTGCTTTTGTATTTTAGATGATATTGCTTGAATGAAAAAGGCAGTTCTAAAATTGTGTATAGTTTTTAATGAAGATCACCTTGTATCTGCTTTGGACTGTGTTGACTAATTTTTATTAGCTACAATTTTAGGTTATCACTGAGCTCTTTTTTCTTTAAAAATTACTGAAGTTGATAATGCCTCAGATATTCAGCATTTTTTATACCTGCCATTTGAAAAGTACTTGACAATTTTCAGTACAGTTTCACATTCACTCCTTTACTTAATAATCCCAGATACCTTGTGAATGTAGGATAATTGAGACCCATCATTATTTATCTTCATTTTATAAATAGAAAATGGCAGATTAGAAGGGAAGATATTTTCCACGCCACGAAACACAAGTAGCATTACTAAAACTATAGCTATCCACTAATCCGGGTACTGATTTCCAGTCATCTCACCAGTGTTTCTCTTGAATCAGCTGGAACACCTGTCTGAGACCTGTGTTTGCTCTGTCTTTACTTGCTGCCATAGCAGAAATGACTGCCCTCCATTTCCTCCAAGAAGCCTTTCTTTGTAATGTTTTCCCATCATTAACATGCAGTCATGTTTGGTTTAGGTTTGGAGTTGTTGTTATTGTTTTTGTCATCGTTATTTTTTAAATGTTCTAAGATTTCTTTCCTTGTGAGTGTATTTTAATTTAAATTTAAAGAAATAAATTGGTTTCTATTAAACAAATTATAGATCTCAAATTCCTTAAGGTTATGAGCACTTAATATACTGTTCCTCACATAGGGAACACTAAACTACTCTTCATTTTTTCTCATATGTTATTTTTTCTTTAAATCACACAATAGAATAAACAGTATTTAAGAAGACAATGTCCAGAATCTCTAGAGAAAACAAGTGTGTATTTCACCTATCTTCCTTTATTTTCAACTCATTTTTGGTGTTTTCTTACTGGAAAAAAAAAATCCCCCTAAATCGTTCATTTAGAGAGAACACTGCTTCTTGGTAAGATAATATAAGAGGTTGACTTCAATTTATGATTTGATTACGTCTAGTAATCTGAAAGTAATAACTGGAAAGGCAAATATTTCAGATAGCTCTTTTCTTGGGAAAAAAAAAATAGTGTGATTGAGTGTTGGAAAATACCTAGAAAGCCTTCTGTACTCAAGTTTTCTAATGAAGATAGTCTATCTTGTCTCAAGTTTCATACCTTTTAAAAAGAAATCTACCACTTTTGGCCAGAATGTTGTTATAGGAGGACACAAATTCTTTTAGATATTAGGCTAAATATAGACACTGATCTCATGTTACCATGTTAACTGGCATTTTTATTAACCTGTGTATCCTCTCACCCCGACATATATTAAACACCTCTAAGTGGTTTTATGAATTCACGCTCTTAAAGTACACAGTCTGTAAATAGTGAACTCTTCTGATATTCCAAGAAATCCACACAACACTTCACTGGGACTCTCGAAGGTTGTGCATCAACAATGAGGGACTCCACAGGTATTTTCTTTCTTTCTTTCTTTCTTTCTTTCTTTCTTTCTTTCTTTCTTTCTTTTTTTTTTTTTTTTTTTTTTTTTTTGCGGCACCGGGGAGTGAACTCACGACCTCGCACTTGCCAGGCCGGTGCTTAGGTCACTGAGCTAAATTCCCGGCCCTTGTATTTTTGAGACAGGGTCATACTATGCCATTCAGGCTGGCCATGAGCTCACTTTGTAGCCCAGACTGGTCTCAAACTCACAACAATCCTCCTGTCTCAGTCTCTCAAGTGCTGGGATTACAGGTGTGAGCCCCCACGCCCGGCTTCGCAGGTATTGTCTCTGCTACTGTTCAGTTTGTTCCAGTGAGTGTCTTAGATAGTTTGGAAGGAAGCAGTGGCCCTTGAAAGCCAATACAGCTGTGCTGAATTGAATCGCCACCAGTAGAAAGCATATAGCTGTCCTTTTTATGATCTCAGCCTTCCTCTCCTTGAAATGTGTTTACGCAGGCCCTTTCACCACCTTTCAGCCATTTGTCAGGAAAGTTTTGTAGTGAATCTCATTCTAAATGAGATAGAATTGCATTTTTGAACCCAAATAAACTGCTTATGGCCTTGTTTATTTAATGTGTGTTGTGCCAAAAAATGTACAGATTTATTTGTAAATATATAGACAGCATCTCCTTTATCATCTAAACCTCAAAATACTTATAATTTTATTAGCATTATAAGAAAATTGTATGTGCTATACGTTAATATGAAAGTAAATAGATGTGGATTTTTACAAAGAAAGTAGTATAAAATAATGTAAAATAAAATATGCCTGTAGTTAAATTTGTTCCATAAGTATTCTGTACAGGAGACCGGAATCTAAGAATTGCAATGTATTTCCCTAATTCCTAATTGCTGCTACTTATATTGTCATACTGTATTATGCAATTTCCCTCTAGTCAGAAACAAAGAAATGTCAAATGAAAAATTATTGCAGACCAGTACAAACTGCTCCACTGCTCCACATAGGGGTTTGGTGTGTGTTGACATTTTGGAATAGTAAAACTGGCAGTTTATTCTTTGCCCTTGTCAACAGATACCTGAACACTTCTGTAGGTACAAAAGCCAGAGGGCCTAATAGATAGGATTTCTAAATTTCACTCTTGCTTCTACCACTTGATCTTGCCCTTAGTCTGGAGAAAATAAATCAAACAGCAAACTCTGATTTGTGGGTTTTTAATAAAGAGATAAAGGTACATGTGTTTATTAGAACATAGTAACTCTGCCTTTGTCTTCATTCATCCAGCATTTATTTGGTACATCTTATAGGCCCAACAGTGTGTTGTGTTATATTTTAAAAAAATAGATAGATAGATAGATAGATAGATAGATAGATAGATAGATAGATAGATAGATGGAAAGTGTTAGTATCATAAAACTTCTTGGACTTAGCATAGCATCATCTCATCAACAGAAAGGCTATCCAAGCTCGTTTTTGTGTGTGCACGTGTATGCTTGGACACAAGGTCCTGAGCCCAGACTGCTCAGCACTGGCAAGATAAAATTCTTTACAATTTCATCTTTAAACTGCGCTAACAGAATAAACCCCTCAAGGACATATCTTCCAACTCTGCCTAAGGGTTTGAAGAATTGATAGCTCGAAGGCAGTTAGGAATTTTCATAAAGCACTCACCGTTACAGCTTCTGGTTACTGTCTACTTCCTTTTAACTTAATTCGCCATGATCATACTTTTATAATAAGAATATTGCCATTTTCACTTAGATTGCCTGTAATTATATACCAGTTTTGCCATTTCATGAATGTGAAGATGTTTTTAAACTCTCTCATTCTCAGTTGTCTAATCTCTATAATGCCGATAACAAATATCTACCTCACATAGTGTGTGATGATTAGGAAGCAGATTACAATGTAATTCCATTTTTTACAAATTTTTTCTATATTAAAACATAATTCAATTTTGAATTACTTTTTTGTGGTTTAGTCTTTCATCATGCTCCTAAATAGGGTTAAGATGAAAGGATCCTTTGCTTTGCCAGTGCGTCCAGGCCACGGAAGTCTAGCTGTTGAATCCCCTGTGATAAACCAGATGCACTCAATGTATTTATTTTTGTGAAGTGGTGTCTCAGTAAATTTTTCTCTGTTTTCAAATTTGGCGTCAAATTTAGTATATCTTAATGTTTTCAGAAAAAAATTTTTAAATCTTTTTGTGCACATCTAATTTACTTATTTTAAAGAACTGAATTAAGAAAACTAAAGACTAATTAAGCACTCTGTCATTTGCTAATGCCATTACTGGAATGTACTGGAATGATTGCCTCCTTAATTCCAACAGTAGGGACTTGTCCGTCCCTTTAAAGCATTATGTAATATAAGGCAGAAAAAAATTGACCAACTTAAAACTAACTACAAGTTTCCCTGACTTGGCAAGAGATACTTTTCTTAGGAACTGGAATGATACTCATGGAGTCTTTTAAAAGCAACCATTCTTATTTTCGAATGTTTGTCTCCCTATATTGATCTTGTCTCTGTTGTACTTCTAGTTCTAAAGATAAAATAATTTGAATTGACATGTAGTGTGATAAAGAGTCTAATTACAACTCTGGCCAGTCTCCCACTAAAAAAAAATAAAAAAGTGGAAATACGTATGTTCTAAAGTCTTTACGCATATATGTACATACAAAGGCCAGAAAATAAAAATATTTCCCCCAATCACTTAACCATGAAATTGTATGATGAGATTCCTGAAGTCCTGGACACTTCATCCACATTACTTCATATCTTTTGTTGCAGACACCCTAGACTTGTCACCATCTGTATATTAATTTCTTTTTTACATTTTATTTTTATGATTATTAGTTCATGCTTGCAGTATATATTGATTACATTCATCTTGGGGAATTAGTACATGTGCATAATACATCTTAATTCTTTTTTACATTTCCTTACTCTCTCTTCCCTTTGCCATCCCTCCATCTCTTGGTCTTCTTAACCTTTTGCGAAAGACCTATCTCCCTGTTTTGTGTTATCTAGCTCTTTTTTTTTTTCTTGCTTTTTAATTTATTTACATTTTGGGTTTCACATATTAGAGAAATCATGTGATATTTAAGCTTGTGTAACTGATTTATTTCATTTAGTACTGTGTTCTCAAGGTACATCTATTTTCCTACAAAAGGCTGAAATTTATAAATTTCTTTAAAACAACTGCAATTTACTTTTTAATTGTGTAATTCTTACATCTTTTGCATGTGCATCTTCTTCCCTTGGAAGTTAAAAGCTCCTGAAAATACAGCAAATATATAATCTATGTTTTATTGATCTTTCTGTGATATCTGGTATGCATACTTGTTAACTGATTGACTGGAATGTAAAATTAAAGAGAAAGGTCTGTGTACCAGAGAGTATTTCTCATGTTGAAGTAACACATAAATGGAACATAAACCACAACTGAAATAAGTGATGAGAAAGTTTAAAAGTCAATTAATGAAAATGTGGGGTTGTGCTAGAGGGTTATGGGGAAGGAAAGCATAAAAATAATTGTACTTAAGTAAGAAGAAACCAAGAAGCTTTCAAGATTTATTTACAAAAATGTAGTGATATGATTATATATGTAAAATACAATAAAGTACTCAAAATAAATTAGTATGTGAGCACATGCAATCAAAAATACTCTCATCCTGTCACTTGGTTTGTTGAAAATTTTAAGCAACAATATTTTCATAACATACTGGCTTAATAGTAGGGAAAGAGATTATTTGCTTATTTGGTTACTAAAATGAGTTTAGCATACTTAACAGAGAATTGTTTCTGAATGAGAAAAACTATGGGATGAAAAAAGAAACTAAACTGTTAATACTACAACTATCAGAGTCTGTGTTTATGAAGAGAATTTTATTCAGTGCATACAGTTTTGCCTTAAAATCATCAGAACACTACTTTCGTATTTTATTGTTCAAGGGACTGGATGATTCTTAGGAAATAACATAATTATATTATTTAAATACATATAGTAAAGATGGTGGGTAAAACAATCTGCTCTCCTAAACCCACTTGTTGTGGCCTATATTAAGAAGCATCATTTTAATGACTCTTTCCTGCACTTGAAAAGTTTAAATTAAGTCACTTAAAATACATGTAGTGTGAGTATATTCAGCAGGACTAACAATAATATTAAACCTTAAGCTGAAGAAACAAAAACCTAAATCCTGTAAATGGACAATAGTAAAGAAGTACATGAACTTGAAGAAAAAGTCCATACAACTTTCTACGCATCACAAAATAAGCTTATGAAGAAAGAAAGAAAAACACTGATTAATATGTGACAAAACTAGAAGAAAGCTATATCATCAGCTCTCAGAACACTGAAAAATGGTAAGGTATCTCAGAATAAAAAAGTAAAACCCTAATACTTGCCAAGGAGATGGCACTGCACAGCAAGTATGTTGCATTTTGAGAATTCCAGAAAGCCTTTTTCACTTGAGATAATTAGTACAATTACTACAGAACAAGAAGGTAGAAATGGATACCTCAAAAGTATCCATAAGAAAAATTTAGAATCTTAACTTTCTGTCTCCATCCTTGCCTGCATCCAAACCCTGTGGGAGACATGAAATATATGCTCTGGATAAGTTGCATCAGTGAGGCCCAGGATTGGAGGTGCCAGATAAAGGACTTCTTTTTGGAGGGATATAGGGGGGTTTCAAAACATAAGGGGGAGAAAGCTGAACTCAGTCTGAGGGAAAAAAAAATTCTTGGTTACTCACAGTTTAGAGCCCCCACCTGGTAAAATGGCAGATTAGCTGATTAGTCTACTACTACCTGGTTAGTCTACTATTATATTAATTTTTGGTGTAGATATCATTTGTGATAATTAATGCTGCATCACACATTACTATGCAACAAACCTTTAAATCTTACGGCTCAACACAATAGAGGTGGTTGTCTCAAATGATGTACAATAGGGTGGGCTGCTTTCTCTTTGTTGCAGTTATACCTTCTGGAACTTGTGGCCTCTGAAGTCCTCATGGCAGGAGTTGAGACAAAAGAGGGAGTGCACAGGTTTTTAATTGTTTCTGTTTGAGTCCATTGTTTAGCATCATTCCAGTGGGAGACATCAGAGAACACATGGCATATCAAGTAGCCACTGACTTCCCTACAACTCTACAAATTTATGTCCTTGTTTTTGAAGGATATTTCACTTTATTCCTGTGCAGCAGCCATAGTTTTTTTGTTTTTTTACTAAATTAAAGCTTACTTTAAATTCCAAAACGAACACCTATTGCCTCCTTGTATGATCTAGCACTGACAGAACAAAGAATACAGAGATGCATATAATACATACTATATAATCTCTGGTCTCAAGGTTATTGTTCCACTTAATCTCATTTCACATTGGCTTTGAAATAATTTCCAGATCTTTCCCTCTTAATGTTTATATGGGTGGGTGTAACAGGGCCAGCTAATCAAAGATTGTGTAATAAGTTACTGATTTATAATCCACAGGATCTGTGTCTCACAAATGTTTAATTTCAGACATCTCTCCTGTCTTTTGAAAACTGCTCCCCATTTCCTTTTCAAGTAAAATAATTATTTAGAATGTTTTTCTTGGTAACAGTAAGATTTGATAATCTCTAATATGCTCTATAGATAAT
This sequence comes from Cuniculus paca, assembly GCA_004365215.1. Classification (NCBI taxonomy): domain Eukaryota; kingdom Metazoa; phylum Chordata; class Mammalia; order Rodentia; family Cuniculidae; genus Cuniculus; species Cuniculus paca. The sequence goes on along the minus strand of RJWT010002697.1, from coordinate 12,826 downwards.
TAACTACAAATTCATCTTTTCTCAGTATTACCTTCTAGTTTACTTCTGATGTTCACTGAGGCAGATTTGTAAATTGATACAAATATGAAATTGTCTATAGAAAGTTTCATGGCATGAAACTTGAAAGCAATTATCCAAGGAGAGTTTTTATATCTGAGTCAGTCTTGCAGATGAATCTCATACACTTTTTGAAAGGAAATAATTTTTCTCATTTAAAAAGATATTTATTCTTGGAAATACAGTACTATTATGTCTGTTCTTACTTGATTCCCTAAATCCGTAACTTGATTTGCTTATACCAGCAGTATGTCTCATTTTTAGATTTAGATTCTGAGTGTATTAATGAATTCTCTATAATGTTTGGTCTCCTCATGTTTTGTCTTTCAGAGTACTCGAGTGGCCTTGGACCATCTGGAGTCTGTACCTGAGAAACTGAGCCTATTGGAAGATTTCAAAGACTTTCGAGTGAGAAAAAGTTGGCTTGTCTCTTTCAGTATTTTTACCTGAATGGGAAGACTTGACATCTTCCTGATGTGCAGAGAAAATTGTAGGAAGGGAAGAAGTACTGAAAAACATTGGGGACTTTTAACACTGCATCCTCTCAGAGTTTGTTGACATTTGTGAAGTCAGGACTAAAAACAAAACTTAAGTATTGGCAGAATATAGGAAAATAGAGATTTGCGCCACTAAAGCTGTAATAATGATTTAGAAAAACCTGATAATTAAAGGCCGTTACCCATTATATTCACAATAGATAACTTTTTGGTTAGCAAAATTTTAACTTGTGAAATACCTTCTTTTTTACAAACTGCTCTTTTAGAGCTAGAATAGTTTACAGGTTATTGCTATACTATGATACATCGATTCAAACCTACATAGAGTTTTAGATACCATATCCCATGCCAAGAACTCTCACCATGAAACGTTTCAGTATCAAGCCAATTAATTGCATGTGTAGATTCACCTACTGCAAGTGTGTAAGTTCCTCACAGAAGAGAGATGCAAACAAATAACCCTGCCATCCAGTCCTGCCAGAAGAGGCCCTGCCCAGAGAACATCTTCATAATCCCCTTAGGAATGTGGATGTACATTTTTAGCAATTTATATTTTATTTGGCAGGATCAATATAGTTAATGTGACACATACAAATAAATGACCAAAGGTAACAATGGTGAGGTTTTTCCCTTTGGAAACCATGTAACTTCTCGTTTCACATTGACCTTAAAAAAACAGCTGAATGAAGTTCTGTTTAAATCCGACATACTATTTGAGGATTCAATGGGAAGGAAACAGCTAGATTATGCCATATGGTTTTATTGGAAGCACTGATTTTATGTGATTCTCAAAGTCTACATTGTTTTAAAATTACCTTACACTAAGCATTTTTTTTTGTAATTTGGAAATTAAACATTTTTTAGTGAGACTCAGGATTTAAGCTGACACATCCTGAAATCTAGACTAGTACATATAGGAAAAAATCATGTGTTTCTAGTATATTTTTAAAATTCTGAATCTTTCTCATGATTTGATTATATTTTGCAGTTTAAATCCCAATAAAAATTATGTAACCAGAATCCAAGACCATATAGTTTCCATGACCCATATAGAATCCTATATGCATAGCAGGGACTATATCATACCCACATTCTGTCTCCTGTTGCTCTTTAGTAACAGAAGTCTTCTAAGTAAATTAAAAGGCCAGATAAGAGGCAATACTGAAACAGGTGGCACTTGTTGTCTTACACCAGCAGAAAAGGTAGAGTTTAACCTCCTGTGACAACACACTTTTCCCCAGCGGTCTTCACTGAGCTCAGTGTTCACAGGTACAATTAAAAAATTGTGTTCTCTACTATTGCTAAAAGGTTTATCAGTATTTTGATCCTCGTTAATTGTCAAGTAGTTAATTATCTACAAGTCTAGTTATTTATACCAATGTTATAGGCATATGTAATTATCTACAATTGTAGCTTATATATATATAGAAACTGACACGGAAATGCCTTTATAGTGAAATCTTAAGTGCTTTTTCAAAATTCAGAACTTTATTTTCTAATTATTAAAGTGGAGCTTTCAACTTGAAAAGGGATAGATTAATTAGCAAATATATACATACTATGCAGCAAACAGTAGCTTAATACGTTACAGTTTTTGTAATCTTCAGAGATACCCTATATGGATTATTTTCCCTATTTTACAGATGAGGAAACTGAAACTTAGAGTATGTAAATTAGCTGGACATGGATCTAACTCTTTCTGCTTTCCCCTGCCACCTCTTGAAGTCCATTCACTTAAATCACTTTCATGAAAACAAATAGACATAGCCTTAGATGAAAATCTATAAACCCTTCAGATTAATAGAGATGGATTTTATTTTTCAAATCTCTAAAACTTTATAAAAATTAGCAGGTTGTGAACAAGTAGGCAAAGCCCTAAGTTCTTTTCACTCTTCCCATTCCTCCCCTTCTTTCACTGAGCCCTCCCTCCTGCAAGCACTATAATCCCATATATAAATATCACATACTTGATAAAATGGAAAAGGAGTAACATTGGGTTCCAATCCCCAATCTACCATAAATTACCTAACTCTAGGCAAATTGTTCATAATTTCCATGAGTTTCATTTTTGGTTTTCTTATAAAAATGAGAACTTGGGAATTCTGATTCCCATCCAGCTTGAACATTCAGTAGGTTTAAGATTCCTCACAACTATTTGAAGTGCTAAATGCCATAGATGATTTTTCTTACCAAAATCAGTTTCCCTTTTTTTTTCTTAATTTCTCCCTAAATCATAAAAGTAATATTTAAATAAGTGGCTACTGATTCTGTGCTATGTTTCTTCCTCTTCCAAAAAAAACGGAAGGGAAAAAAGAAAAAAGCCTTGAGAATTTTTGGTTTCTTACTAATTTCCTGAGTTTTTTTGTGCTTATGAAGGCAAATGAGATATCCTTCCATTTAAAACTGAGTATGACATAAAAAAAAAATGTTAAGACCAAGTGACATAGAAGGCCTTTAGTTTTAAAAGTAGCATTTTCTTTTAACAAGAATATTTGATGCCGAGTACTATTTCATAAGACAATATGCAGCATCCAAAATTGTATGTCACTAATGACCATTTTCAGATGACTAATTGCCACTCAAACCTTTTTCCTTTCAACTAATGGACACCAGCCATTTCAGAATGACATCGGGCTAGTTGTAAAGAAAATCTAGCTAACCAATATGGGACCCATTTTGTTACTGTCCACAGTCACCATTTTCTTCTTTTTTTTTTCTGTGACTTGTTTTCCCCTGTATATATTTTTAAACATAGTCATTTGTTATCTACATGTCTATATTTTCTTACACTAACTTCAAGCACTGATTTTTTTTCTTTCATCTACTAGTATAGACTTTCTTTGTTTGTTTGTTTTTTCCAGGATTCCTGCTGTTCATCTGAAAGAATTGATGGGAGATATTCTAAATACAGAGTTCACAGAGGTTCTCTTAGGCAATGCCAAGATGACACCAGGTACAGAATCAAAAGCTTGAAGGTAATGTTCTTTATATACATTTTTAGTCTTGGAGTGTTATCCATGTTTAAGTCCACAACCTCTTAAATAGCACTGGCAGTGTTTGTGTATGGACCCTCATGAGAGAAAAAGATTTTCCTTAAAGATTATGCTTATCATTTTTGATGTGGAAACTAAGTCTGTGACATTCTTACTCCATGTCTTTGAGAAGTGATGCTGCTCAAGATATCTTGAGCCAGGAAACTCCTGGTCACTTCAGTGATCAAAGTCATGGTGTGGATGATTGCCCTCCTCTATGTTTAATTCCAACTGCTCTTAGCACTGAAGTCCCTTACAGATCAATTAACACTCAGTACTTTGAAAACTGTAGTCTTAGCATTTTCAGTCATTCTTCTCCTGGGTGTATGGACTCCATGCTATACTTCAGCTTATGATTTGTAAACAGAGAACCAACTTACAGAAGACTGGGGAAATTTGATCATATTGACAAAATATATACCATTCCCTAGCCTGCTCAATAGCCATCTGTGGTTGATGATAAGCCTATTGGCTTTAAATAGTTCTCAGCCCAGAGCAGTTTCTCAACCTCAGTAGCATCATATTTCATACCAGTAATTTGCTGCAGGAGCTAGCTTATGCATCATGGCATGTTTAACAGTATCCCTGGACACTACTTACTGCATGTCAGTAGTGACCTCTCAAGTGGTGACATCAAAAATGTCTCCAAATATTGCCAAATATCTCCTGAAGGACAAAATTGACCTAGACAGACTCCATTATATTCAAATATGCACTCAGAGACAGTTCCCCCACTCAAACAAATAGTCTTTCTGGCTTCCTTTATGTTATGCTTTGTGTTTGGATGGCCCCATTAAGCCTCATGCATTCATGGAGGTGGCTGACTCTAGCATTTATGATTGGTTTATTGTCTAGCGCTGGGATTGGCAGTGTGAGTACTGCACCCACCCATGCACGGGTAGCTGGCATACAGTATAAGGAAGGAAAGAAGGCATGCTTTTCCCTTTTTGCCCCCTTTTGGTCTCATCACCTTTAGTATCTGCTGCCATCATAAATGGTTGCCCCTCAGTCATGCCACCCTGCCTTGGAGCCAGTTGAGTATGGACTGAAACCTCCACAAACTGTGAGCCAAATAAATCTTTCCTTCCTTAGTTTTGGGCATTGGGTATTTTGTCCCAGCAATGAGAGAAAAGTAACCAAGATGCTTTATATTATTACAAACTTTAATATTTATGAATATTCATTACACTTTATGTATCTAGTAATTATAGCCAAATAAAATTATTTCCACAATATTTCTTTCCTCCCCGGAATGTAATTGGATAGAATGCTCAATTGATATAAAGGCATAAGTCCTTAGTATTCTTAGGTGCTACACGTCCTCTATCCCAAACAGAAATTAACAGTTATGTGACATTATTGATAGCTTTTTTGAGAAAAGGACTTCTTATGACTTTGTTTCTTTGTGCCTTTGTTTTTATAGATAGGTGTTATCGACTATAGAGGTAAACGTGTTGTCTCGTGCGGCAATTTTTAAGTCCCTAAATCATTCTCCAGCGTGCCCATCAGGTCTCATATACTCAAGCAAAGATTTATACATTAGCAGAAAAACAGAGTTTAGGCAACAAAAGCTAATGATAATCACTAATTATTGAGCACATATTAGAACAAACTACATGAAATCGCCCTTTTGTGGGCATTGAGTGCCTTATGTGTACTAGCATATTTAATCTTCACAGCAACCCTGGTGTGTTGGAATCATTATTTTTCTTCACTCACCAGTGAAGAAAGTAAGGTTATAGACCTAGTAAGCTTTGTACTTGACTGGTATACTATCACAGTATAAATTTAGACCGCTTATCCCTTAAGCTTTCTAGAAGTCACAAATGTAACATTATATGTCAGTATGTAAAAGTTTTCTCCAAAAGTACAAAAGCACAACACATATCTCTTAGTTCAACAGAGGTCCAGATGCGAGTGAAACATTGAAAACAGTATTTCCCAATACGGCTATCAGGTGAGTCGGTGCTGTCTAGCGGGACCCAAATTGCTGTAAATCACTGCAATTTCCATAACAGAAAATGGCAAAGCTATGAATGTTTAGCATTTTCAGCTGGTAAATTCATTGAAGTTCTGTTTAAAATTACATTTGCAGCTGAAAACAAAATCAGGCCTGGTTTATAAGATAGGCCAACACTTGACAAACTGAGAAGCAAGTTTGAAAGCTTAGCAAATAGATAGTACAAGTGTACAAAGGATCACAAAGCATGTTTTATGATGGCACTGTTCCACAGTAATATTAATAAAGCATTTTACAACTTTTTCTGTTTCATTGATGACTACATAGACTTGCTACAGTAATCCACCAAAAACCTGTGAGCATATCACATATTTTGTAGTCACTGGAGAAGAAATGTGGAACCACACTTTTCACTACTTGTAGATACCAGCAGTTATTTGGTGATACTGTTTTCATGAAAATAAGTTACTCAAAGGGACTGAGAGACGAAACAGCTTCTAAAGAAGCTTGTGGTTAGGTGTGTTGTAAGAAAGTTTCTTGGCTTTGCCGATAATTAATCATTGATATGCTGAAAAAAATGCTACAACTAAGAGAAATTAGAAGTATGAAAAGAGAAGGTACCTATTTAGTATAGCATCAATTTCATAAGATATTTCATCAGTTTATGAAGTGCTCCTACATTTTGTAGGGCGGAGTTTTAAAAACGACACATTATTGGGACTTCAGTTCAGTGCTTCTGCTTAAAACTGTGTGTTGCCAGGCAATCAGTTACTACAGAATTCATTTTAATTAAGTAAACATATTGCAACTATCATAATCCAAAACACTGTACTACCTGTTGGGTATGGAAGTGGAGGACATGTATAAAGATGCAGAGGGCATGATCTTTAAGGAGGAATAGTTACTATATCATCTTAATTCTAAAAGATAATTCTTGCACAGTTGTTCTACAACAGATGTCAGCAAACTGTCCATAACCTGGGCCTTGCCTGCCAACTGTAAATAAAATTTTGTTAGACTCATTCATACTCATTCACACACTGTCTATGGCCACCTTTGAATACTACTTTACTGTAGGATTGAGTAGTACAAAGGAAATTGTATGGCTCTCAGAGTCTAAAATTTTACTCTTAGGCCCTTTTTAGAAAAACTTGCCAACCCTTGGTCTAGCAAAAAGAATAATTAGAATAATAATCTTTTTTTGTTTTACACTTTACAAGAAACTCTTTTTCCTTACTTACCAGTTAAATAAATACTAATAAGTTCTAATAGAGAAAGCACTGTTCTAGGGATTCAAGAGAAGGGCATAATAAGAGAAATCTTTTTAAACCCTTGGAAATATAAAGCCTTTACCCAAACATTGGTAGTGCAAAGCAGAACAGGGTAGGTAGAGTAAAGGTGGTTCCCATAAACTTCATTGGTAGAAAAAAAAAGATGCTCAGGAGTCTTTTTGAATAGAGACTTGTGATGGCAAGGCAGAGGGAAATGTTTTAGCCACATCTTAGTTTGGAAGAGGTTCTTTATTCACGTTTCAGTTGTAGAACTCTGACAGTATTGCTGTTGACAGACAAGTCACTGTTGAAATAGCAGACCATATTGGCAACCAACCTGTCATGTTGTCGCTGTTGTAAGAAAGCAGCGATACATCTGGCATGCCCATGTCACCAGTGGAGAGAAAGTTTAGCAGAAACGGAGCAAGTCAAGTTCTCATTCAGTCCAAGGCCAGAGCTGATCTGCTGTTTATTTCCAGTCAGTCACCAGGACAACAGTGATCAGATTTCTAGAAACCTGTTGAGAGTTTGAGTAGTGACAACATGCACAATTATAAGAGCATAATGTAATATAAAAATACAATAATATAATATTACACTAAGCTGACCAGGCTGATTGAACAACGCCTGATCTGAAGGTTTATAGTTTGAATTCAATTCCAAGCTGAACCTAACACATTTTCACTGACTCTCTGTAGACTAAAGAAACATTTCATGGCCTCTTTTCCATCCAGCCTAATTGAGTTTCTGAAGGACATACAGGCTTCCTTGCTGTCCCAGCTGTTTCAAATAGAACAGAATGTCCAAAAGTCAGCCAGTTACACAGCATTGCTAATCTGAATTCACAGAGGAGTACAATTTTGTCCAAAAATAAATAAATAAATAAATCCCTATTTTGTTACCTTAGTAAAATCACAGAAGACCTAATTTTTCCTATTCTTCCTCCTCCTGAAAGGAAAATCATAATTTTTAACTTATTTTAAAAAGTGTTGATATGCAACACTTTTTAAAGACACAAATGTTGTAAAGCATAAGATGAAGCAGGTGAGGAAGTATTGACAGTGGCTTTCAGCAGCCTAAGTTCTTTGTCATATTGGGTCGATGTAAACACGTGTGTGATGTAAATACATATTTTGCTCCTGAAAGTCGTTTCTCCCTCATTGAATCTCACTGTGATTTGTTTCTGCCTTGCTCACAGCAATTAATGGCTGTTAGCACTTTCTCTCTAGAGTCAGCTGTTTCTGACTTAAGTCTTCTATAACCATAATTCCTAAAGCACACTATGCATAACTCCTGGTGCAACTCAAGATTGTCGGTGATGAATAAATGTGTTTATTTTAATGATTATCAAACTATATCACTAGTACATTATTTGTCTGATTTTACAGATATTTCTTAAGAATAATAGTAGCAACCATGAGGAAATTTGAAGATTCTTTACCACTACGGTACCCCGATTACCTCATTGATAGCCACTCTTCTCCATGTTTTGATAGGAAATTTTATGTAAACTGCTATGCAAATGCATCTCTGTGCTTATAAGCTAATTTCTTAGGCTTCTCTTATGTCGGGAGTGCAAAGTCAAATGTTAAGAACATAAAGAGGAAAATAATAATATAACTATATGAGTCATTGCTCACTGAAGCCTGAGTATGCTGTCTTGCTGGATGGTGTACCATTCAGAGCACACAATGTCTGTCTCGTGTTCTACTTCAGAAAACCATATTAAATATAATACATACTAAATTGGTGATTTAAAACATTTTTTAAAAGTTTTTTCTAGCTTCAGCTTTTCTGGAATTCTAACAAAAATTTAACTGCTATTTTTCCAGTAATGCTTAGATAATACATTTAAAACTTTGTACACAGTCAAATCAATATGCTGCCAAAATGTTTAAGTGGTTGATTTCATTTTGTACTTTAAAAGTTAGACAAGGCTGGGAGTGTTGGCGCATGCCTGTAATCCCAGCATGTGGAAGGCTGAGGCAGGAGGATCACCATGAGTTTGAGGCCAGCCTGGACTACCAAGTGAGACCTGGTCTGAAAAAGAAGGAAAGAACAAAAGAAAGATGAGACAAAAGATCACTGATTATGTTGACAGTTTTTTTTTCTTTTTGATGAAATGTGAAAATAATAATGCATCGAAAGTGATTATTGAGGAATCCCCATAGGTACTTAATTAAATATTAATTGCTAAACCTACTAGAACCCCACTGCCCCACTGTCTCAAACCTATTCCTTGTACAAGTCACTGATTAATTTGCTCAACAAGGTCATTGAAAAAGTAAAGAAATAGACATTGTAAAATATATTCACCCAAAGAATCATTGTTTGCCTTATAATATTTAAAAGAATAAGTAATGTTTATAATGAGACCAGCATCATTAAAACATCTCATATATTTGCTGTTAAGAGTGACACAATTCCTGAGAATCCTTTTAATGATAAATTTTTATCTACTGTGAGTAATTTGGTGTCATGTGGAGACAAATATGAAGTATATAAAAAATTTTTCTCTACTGATTTATTGTATTTTTGTTTAATTAATTTATTTATTTTGGGGTTTTTTGAGACTGAGTCTTGCTATGTAGTGCAGGTTGTCCTTGAACTCACTTTGTAGCCCCGGCTGGTCTTAAATTCACTGTAATTCTCCCTTCTCGACCTTCCTTCTGAGTGCTGGGATTACAGGCATGTGGCACCATGCCTGGCTTCACTACTGATTTTCTAGGAATGTAAAATTTTATATAATAAAGCAGGGATAAATTTATTGTATTATGAGATAAACTACTCAAAGAGCTTCAAATGGCTGATCTAGCAAGTATTTTCATGAACCTGTTATTCTGGTGAACAAATTTTGAGTTTATAGTATTGCTGAATCAGTTTGGATTGCCTATGGTAACAATAGATACACCAGCTTTTTAGGAGTTCTGCCCAGGTTGATTAGAATGATAAAAATGTTGAATAAAATGATGCATCATTAGTTGTGAAGATCTTGGAGATAGTCTAGACTGGCACTTTACCTTTTTATTTGGAAAAAAAAAAACTAAGAATGTAGCAGTTTACAGTGGCTAAACTTCCACCATATAATTTCTTTGGTCAAATGATCATTTATGATCTTCACTGAGTTCCTTAATGCAGGTAGCGCTGGAATGAGTAAATGGAAGGATGGGTAGATGAAAGTAATCAAAGCCTCCCCCCTCACAGAGGTGGAAATCTGCACTAGCAGGTGTGTAGATTGAGATAGGGAGGGTAGACTTTAAATAAGCCATCTGCTAAGACTGAAGTTTCAAGCAGGAATGAAGTATGCTGAGGTAAATGTTACACTTTCTTAACCACTAATGGAACATCGAGTATTTAGAGTGGAGCAGAAAAGGAGAGATGGTACATTGATGAGAGACAGATCCAGGAAAACATCTACTACAGATTCAGAAATGCATATGTGATTTTTTTCCTTTGCTCTAGGGAAAAGATTGGATAAATTAAAATTCAAAAATTAAATGTATCATTTATCTTGTTAACTTTGTACTTACAGTATTCCTGAGAGAAAAATACTTTGTGGGATCATTAAATATTAATCACTAGATATCAGTTTAGCAAAGAAATTTAGTCAAGTTGGAACAGCTTTTAAGAAACCAGTTACAATGTGAATTATGAGAGAAAGGTGGAAGAAACCCAAGGAAAATATTAGGAAATACAGGTCCCTTCATCCAGTAGAATTTTTACAGAGAATTCTGGCTACCTAGTTTGTTGAGACTTAAGAGTGTATAAAAATAGACCCTTATGCTAAAGATATTTGAATTGGTCAGGAAAAAGAAAAAGCAAATGCTGAAGTTATCAAAATTGCAATGAATCAAAAAAATTCCAATAGATCTTTCTGTTCAATACATAAACATTTTCTTGTAATACTTATGATCAACTTGAAAATTTTACATATATAGACTTTCTATAGATTAAATATTGCCTTGATTAGTTTTCCCTCATTGCTGAGACAAAATACCCAATGCCCAAAATTAAGGAAGGAAAGGTTTATTTAGCTCAAGTTTGTGGAGGTTTTAGTCCACAATCAACTGGCTCCAAGGCAGGGTGGTTTGGCAGAGGAGCAACAGTTCATGGCTGCAGAAGACAGCGAAAGCAAAAAGAGCAAAAAGGAAGGAACACAGAGAGAAGACGTTTTCTGTCCCTTATATTGTATGTAGGCCACACCCACCCTGTGTTGGGTATAGCACTCACACCCATAATTCCAGCATTGGACCATGAATTAATCACAGATTCTAGAAGTCTGCCCCCATGACTGTATGAGGCTTTGGGGGGGACATCCAGACACAAACCATAACAAATATCAATCCAAAATTAGAGAGATGAAAGTACTTATTTCACGTGCCAGTATAACAGTTCTTCAAGGGGATTATGAGATGTATTTCTTTCAGTGTTAATTTCACTGGTTCTTTTTTCAAAGTAATACAAAAGATTCTGACAGTTCTTTCAAGATATAAAATGTTAGAACTCAAAGACATATTATTGTTAAATTTCCTCATTTTCCATGTATGAAAGAAATATGTGAGTGGTTGAATGAAGAATAAATCAACCATTATAGATTTTAGGAAAAGAGGCTGGGGATTCAGCTCAGTGGCTCAAGTGTTTGCCTGGTAAGCGTATGGTCATGAGTTCAATCCCCGATACAAAAAAAAAAAAAAACAGGGAAGGAATAAGAGTCATAAATGTATGTACACCTATTATCTGAACATCAAAATGTATGAAACAAAAATTTCTATGATTGTAAAGGCAATAGACATATCCGTTATTACAGTTGGAAGTTTCAACACTCCTCTTTGAGTTAGGATAACAGTAGGTAGAACATCAATGAAGATGGGAAAGACTTAACCTTATTAACTCCCTAGACCTACCTGACATTTATACAGTAGCCCAACAACAGCTAATTACACATTATTTGTCAAGTATGACTTGACTATTCTCTAAGATAGACTATTCTCTGATAAAACAAATTTCAATAAATTTAAGATAGTTGAAATTGCAAAGTATATTATTTATTTACAATGGAATGAAACTAGAAATCAATAACAGAAAGATACCTGGGAAATTCCCAAATATTTTCAAATTAAATAACACAATCCTTTGTAATCTAAGGATGAGTCAAGGAAGAAATCCAAAGGAAACTTACAGATATTTAACTGTATGAAAATAAAAACACACCATATCAAATTTTATGAGATGCACTAGAAAGTGCTTGGAGGAAATTTGCACTGTTAAATGGGTGTACTACAAAAGAAGAAAGATCAATAATCTAAACTTCCTTCATAGGAAATAGAAAACAAAGAGCATATTAAGTCCGAAGTGTATAAAACTAATGAAAGGATGAAGAACAGAAATCAATGAAATCAAAAGGCAGATAAATAGCAAAAATAAGCTAAAACTGGTGTTACACTCAGGGGTTTGAAGAACAATTACATACAGGACACAGAATTTATAGTATTATTTTATGATGGTCACCCAGAGTTAAATACAAGAAAGTACAGGAAATCTGTCCGCAGCACTAAAGACTTAGAAAATCCAGCCGAGGGTCTGGACCCCACAACAATGTCCTACATGAGTCCAGCTGAAGACCTAGAGCCCATGACAATGCCTCCCATGAATCCACCTGGAGGCCTAGAGCCCACGATTATGACTGATGCAAGTCTGTTTTACAGATGTGTGCTGGGAAGGCCCAAAGGTCAGCAGTGGAAGCTAGAAAGTCTGTGCCAGCAGGGCGAAGGATCTGTGCCAGTAGGTCGAGGGTTCTGCAGTGGAGCCAAGAAGTGACACTCAAATAAGGACCAGGGCTCCCCCGAAAAGTACACAGCCATCCTCAGTGACAAGGAGGTCCTGAGCTCCTCTGTTGATGAGAACAGCTGTGTACAAAGCAGGAAGCCAGCGTGACAAATTCTCCTGGAGATTAAACAGCACACATCTTCCCCTCTGGAGCCAGGAAGTGATGCTTAGAGTAAGGACCAA